>BSBK01007243.1:0-289138 GCA_027943335.1 Chamaecyparis obtusa | reverse complement strand
TTTATATATATATATATATATATATATATGTATGTATGTGTGTGTGTGTGTGTATATAGACACACACACACACACACACACACACACACAAATATAGAGTTAAAAGTTTGATATCCTTTAACATTTTTACATATATATTTTAAATATCTAATTTATTGCTAATATAATATAAATATAATATTGAGAATTAAAAAATGAACAAAGATTAATCTTTTGCATGATTTTATGCAATATATAAAACCAATTTAGATGTGTCTATTAGTTTTCTTTACATGCTTATATAATTATTTAAATCGAATGGTGGCACTGCAAATTCTCTTTCGCATAGATTAGAGTTTCCCTAGCCTATATTTTCTCTATTTTTTTTTGGTACCATGAGGAGTTGCAAGAGGCGACGTGTGCAAGGCCTTTGTAGGGGATCTTCTTAAGTGATCTTTGTGTGCATCCAAATTCTTATTCACTAACGATATAGGTTTATGAATATTGAGATTCTCAATTTTTATTTTATTGGAAACATTCATCAGGGCCACTTATCTCTCTAAGTAAAAACTGGACTACTATATTGTTAGGAATAAGGTGTCTCAACCTTGGATAATTCCTATTCTTATTATTTGTTTTGTAAATGTATTTTTTGCAAATAATGAAATTAAGTGTGAGTGTACATGTCTAGTTGGCATGTTGATGTGTCATTCCACTTGATGTGTCAGCATCTTGTGCATAAGGAGATCATGACTGAAATGGTCATGACAGATTCCTATGATGTGTAGGAACTATTTAAGGAATGTGCTATGATAGGTGTAAGAGCATCTTATGACTTGGGCCTATTTGAGCTCCCAAGAAGAAGCGGTTGGTGTGTGTAAGAGAATATGCCAAAAATAGGTTGGTATGACAGATTCTCTTACACTTCTCTTGTGACAGTTATTTTTGGCAGATTCTATGACAAGATGTCATAGTCTATTCTAGGGATGGACACCTATTCTTGGGATTACATGTAACAACTATGTACATGTGGCTTTGTGCATGGGTCTTGGTGGTTGGACGCCAAACTCCTTTTTTGGGTATTTGTTGGGTTCTGAGGATTCTATATATATGACGCTGCTTCTATGGGAGAAATATAAGTTTTACTAGTCTCTCATCTCCTAAAAGAACTTGCATTGAAAGTGTGTTGTGGTCTTTGTGTTGAAGATAATACATTGTGCAGGTTTTGGAGGGGTGGGGTTGTTTTACCGAAAGGTTTTTCCCAAAAGGCATATCTTTGTGTTTATGTGTTTCAATCTTCTCTATCTATTTTTTGTATGCATGGTATATGGTTGCAATATCTTTGTTAAAGTAGTTAACGAATCTGAAATTGTAAGGATTTAAAAGAATTTGCACAATACTTTCCTTAAGGGATTAGTGTAGGAAGCTATTTCTGCACTTGAGTTTCCTTACAAGTGGTATCAGAGCCTGATCAACTTTTGATCCTAGTTGTTGGGTAGGGTTTTTTTGAGCTAATCTCAAGTTGAATGGGAGTTTTGTGCAGAGCATTCTAAATCTTATTTCAGATTGAAATGGCAAGTTCCTCATACAGTAGAATGGAGGTAGAGAAATTTAATGGCACTAATTTAGAGTTGTGGAAACTCAAGATGGAAGACATGCTTGAAGACCATGATCTATGGAAGGCTAATTCACTTGATGTGAAACTTGCAGTGATATCTCAAGTAGATTGGGAGGTTAAGGATCAGAAGGCTAAGGGTCTCATCAAACTTTTGTCTAGAAGATGTCATTCTTCTGAATGTTCTTGATGAGATTACTGCAAATTCTTTGTGGCAACAACTTGGGTCTGTGTATTAGGCCAAATCTCTGGTGAATAATTTGTTCCTGAGAAAGAAGTTGTATTCTTTAATAATGGAGGAAGGTGGGTCTGTAACTAATCATCTCAACGCATTCAATTTATTGATTGCATAGTTGGCATTCATCTGGTGCCAAGATCGAGGAGGAGGATCATTGTATGACCCTGCTTTGCTCCTTGCCAGATTCATGGGACCATCTTATGATGGCTCTCAGAAGTACTATAGTCACATTCTGTATGGATGATGTGGAGTCTTTGCTGCTATCTGAGGAGATGTGAAGTAAGACTTTGGATTCATTTAAGGAAGCCCTTGTTGTTCGCGGGAGATCCAACGACAAAGGAAAGCAGAATGACAAAAAGTCAAAGAAGGGTAGATTCAAATCCTGTGGGAGTTCTAAGACTCTTGGAAAGTCCAAGGCAAAATGTTGGAACTATGATAAAACTAGGCACTTCCGGAGGGATTGCAAAGACCGAAGAAAAAGAAGAAAAAAGGCTCAAATTTAGTTTCCAAAAAATCTCAAGAAGATGGAGATGCTTTTATTGTAGCTTTGGAAGCCCATGCATCTAATGATGTGTGGTTAGTTGACTTGGGTGCTTCTTTTCACATGACCTCTCATCAGAGTTGGTTCTCAAAATATGAAGATTTTGATGGTGGAAAGGTGTACTTGGGTGATGATTCTCACCTAAAGATAGTTGGATGCAGAAGGGTCACTATCAGATTTCCTAATGGACAAATAAAGGGAATCAATGGAGTTATAAACATTCTGGGTTTGGCACGAAACCTATTATCTATAAGTATGCTAAATGATGTAGGTGTGCAAGTTGTCTTTTCAAAAGATGGATGCAAGATGATGAGAGGTTATATGGTGCTCGCTAGAGGTACTAGGAGAGGTACTTTGTTTTAGTTTGAAGCATGCCTTGCTTAGTGCAATAGTTATTCTATTTCAAAGAAGAGAGCAGCTATCACTTCATCCCCACCATCTGAACAAGTAGTAAAGAAGACTATGGCAATGGGTTTCGATGGAAGTGTAGTAAGTGTACTTAAGGGTGCAAACACTTTGGAAGGAAAGCTTCCTGTAGAAAAGATGATGTTGTGGCATATGAGATTTGGCCACATTGGTGAGAAGGGTCTTAGGACCCTGAAAAATAAAAACCTCATTGAGGGGTTAGATGATTGCAATCTCAAGTTTGACTTCTACAAACACTATGTTTATGGTAAACAAAATTGTGTTCAATTTTACTCTAGTTCTCACAAATCTTCTGATGTTTTGGATCTTATTCATTCTGATGTATTTGGTCCTGTAAAAGTTCCTTCAATCTCCAAGTCTATATTTTTTGTATCTTTCATAGATGATTATAGTAGGACATGGATTTATTTCCTTAAAAGTAAGACATAAGTCTTTAGTTAGTTCAAGGAATTTAAAGCCCTTGTAGAGAATCAGACTAGTAAGAAGATTAAGTGTGTGAGAACTAATAATGGTGGTGAGTTTTTCTCAGTAGAGTTTGAATAGTTCTATAAAGAACAAGGTATCGAGAGGCATAAGAAAACTTCTTATACCCCATAGAAAAATGGAGTTGTAGAGAGAATGAACAGGACACTGATGGAGAAGGCTAGTAGTATGCTTAGTGGAGCTAGTTTAGAACAAAGGTTTTGGGCCGAAGCTGTGGCCATTGCTTGCTATCTAGTTAACAAATCTCCTACATCAACTCTTGTTGGTAAGACACCCATGGAGGTGTGGTCTAGTAAGAAGCCGTCAATTAGACATCTTCATGTTTTTGGTTGTGAAGATTATGCACATGTTCCAAAGGAGAAAAGATCTAAGTTGGAAAACAAAGTTGTCAAATGTATTTTCATCAGATACAGTGTTGGTGTGAAAGGATACAAGCTTTGGGATCCTATGACTAGTAAGGTGTTGTATAGTAGAAATGTTATTTTCAGAGAGCTAACATCTTCTCCTATTGTGCTACAACTAGATGAAAAAAAAAGGAAAAAGATGTTGTTCAGTTGCCTCCTACCCCTGAGAAGACTAAATAGAGGGACCATGTTGGGTCTAATGATGAGGAGAGCTCTAAAAGCTCTGATCATTCAGAAGAAGAGGAAGAACAACCTCAACCTCAACCCTTGAGGGAGATCCACAAGAGAAAGAAAGCAACCATAAAGGTTTAGTTATTCTATGTTAGATTCCAGTTGTGCTTTTTCTTTGATTATTAACACCGATGAGCCTAGATTTGTGAAAGAGGCTTTGGGCATGGAAGATGCAAGTTCTTGGATGAAGGCTATGGATGATGAGATGGCTTCATTGGAGAAAAACAAAACTTGGGACCTTGTACCTTTGCCTAAAGGGAGAAAATCTATTGGCTGTAAATGGGTGTTCAAGAAGAAATTCTGTGCAGATGGCAGTGTTGAAAGGTACAAAGCTAGATTGATTGCAAAGGGGTATTCACAAGTAGAGGGAATAGATTATGGTGAAATATTCTCTCCTATTGCAAAGTTGACATCCATTAGATTTTTGTTATCTCTTGCTGCATCATATGATTTAGAGATAGAACAGATGGATGTGAAGACAACTTTCCTTCATGGTTCTTTGGAGGAAGAGATTTATATGTCATAGCCTGAGCACTACATTGTTAAAGGTAAAGAATCCTTAGTTTGTAGATTAAAGAAATCTCTATATGGTTTGAAGCAATCTCCTAGGATGTGGTACCTTAATTTTGATGCCTTTGTATTTTCAATTGGATTTGTAAGATCAAAATTAGATCATTGTGTTTTACTTCAGAGTTGAAAATGATCACCTTCTTATTGTTGCATTATATGTTGATGATATGTTGTTGTTTAGGAAGGGTAAGGGTATGATTTCTAATTTTAAATCTCAGTTGTCAGCACAGTTTGGGATGAAAGATCTTGGGGCAGATAGGTACATCTTGGGTATGGAAATTAGTAGAGATAGGTCTAACAGAAAACTTTGGTTGAGTTAGAGTAAGTATGTGAAGTCTATGTTGGATAGGTTCAGCATGGCAGATTGTAGACCACTTTGTGTTCCTGTTTATGTGGGAACAAAGTTATTTGTAGATGATTGTCCAAAATCTCCTAGTGAGGTGGAGGACATGAGTAGAGTACCTTATGCTAGTGCAGTTGGTAGTCTTATGTATGCTATGGTTTGTACTAGACGAGACATTGCCCAAGCAGTGGGAGTCCTAAGTCGGTTCATGGCTAACCCTGGATGGATACATTGGGATGTAGTTAAGTGAGTATTCAAATATTTGAGGGGTTCATCAGATTACTCCATATGTTATCATGGTAACTCTTCTAGATATCTGCATTCAGTTTGTATTCATGGGTTTTTGGATTCAGATTGGGCAGGTGATATTGATAGCAGGAGATCCACTACTGCTTATGTGTTCACTATGTTTGGTGGTGCCATTAGTTGGATGAGTAAGCAACAACCTATGGTTGCTTTGTCCAATATAGAAGCTAAGTACATGGCTGCTACTCATGCTTGTAAGGAATCTGTTTGGCTTAGGAGATTGTGTTATGATGTTGGTGTTGATGCAGAACATATTACTATTTGGTGTGATAGTCAGAGTGCTATTTTCCTTGAAAAAAATCCAACTTTCCATGCCAGAATGAAGCACATTGATGTGCAGTTTCACTTTGTGAGAGATATGGTGGAATATGGAAAGGTAAATTTGGAGAAGGGTAGATAGTGTGAAGAATGTTGTAGATGTGTTAACAAATTGGTGGGCACTGAGAAGTTCAGATGGTGTTCAGAGTCTATGGGCTTTTGGCCTATAGCGGTTAAATTTCCTATTGTGTTCCTATTGCTCTTACAAGGTGTTCGACAAGTGAGAGAATGTTAGGAATAAGGTGTCTCAACCTTGGATAATTCCTATTCTTATTATTTTTTTTGTGAATGTATTTTTTGCAAATAATGAAATTAAGTGTGAGTGTACATGTCTAGTTGGCATGTTGATGTGTCACTCCACTTGATGTTTCGACATCTTGTGCATAAGGAGATCATGACTGAAATGGTCATGATAGATTCCTATGACATGTAAGAACTATTTAAGGAATGTGCTATGACAGGTGTAAGAGCATCTTATGACTTGGGCCTATTTGGGCACCCAAGAAGAAGTGGTTGGTGTGTGTAAGAGAATATGCCAAAAATAGGTTGGTATGATAGATTCTCTTACACTTCTCTTGTGACCATTATTTTTGGTGGATTCTATGACAAGCTGTCATAGTCTATTCTAGGGATGGATGCCTATTCTTGGGATTACATGTAATAGTTGTGTACATGTGGCTTTGTTCATGGCTCTTGGTGGCTGGACGCCAAACTCCTTTTTTGGGTATTTGTTGGGTCCTGAGGAGTCTATATATATGATGCTTCTTCTATGGGAGAAATATAAGTTTTACTAGTCTCTCATCTACTGAAAGAATTTTTATTACAAGTGTGTTGTAGTCTTTGTGTTGAAGATAAGACATTTTGCAGGTTTTGGAGGGGTGGGGTTATTTTACCGAAAGGCTTTTCCCCACTGGCATATCTTTTTGTTTATGTGTTTCAATCTTCTCTATCTATTTTTTGTATGCATGGTATATGGTTGCAATATCTTTGTTAAAGTAGTTAACGAATCTGAAATTGTAAGGAGTTAAAAAGAATTTGCACAATACTTTCCTTAAGGGATTAGTGTAGGAAGCTATTTTCACACCTAAGTTTCCTTACCTATATAGTTCATCTTTTTTTTATAGGATCTAAATCTTATTCAAGGGTTCAAGTTAATTTGATCTTATTATGGGTGATATATTTAGGAAAATAAATCATTATCAAACAATGTATGATTTCTATATGGTTAATAGAACTATGGAGCTATGCTTTCTTACAAATTTAGACAGTTGTTTGGTTTTTCTTTTATGATAAGGTGAATAATGTCTTTTAAATAAAGGCCCATTAGATGAGTAGAATTATGAGTTGTAGAATGTGCTAACATATAGAAAAAAGTTGAAGTATGTTTGTTTTATGATAGGTACTGTGTGTGTGAATTTTGTACCTGTTCTGTAGACACAACACTTGAGTAAAACATTAGAGGTTAGCTTGAAATCGAAATCGTGCAATGAATTTAAAAGATAAACTAACTAGGTGATTTACTACCTTCTAATAGGTGTGAGTATGATGTTTTCAGATTGTATCAAGATCAGTGACCTTTACGACACCTAAACGAAGGATTTGAATGCAAAATTGATATGAAATATGAATGCAATTAATCTATTATTTTTATTTTTTAAAAATTTTCTATGTAATGATATGATCAAAACTGATATGAATCTAGAATCTAAGATGAAATTGATATGAAAAGAATTGATCTAAGATGAATTCTAAATGATATGCAATACTCAAAAACAAAAATGATCTCACAATAGCTTGGATTCTCAAAGATGATTCTTCAGTCTCTAATTCGACAGCGTGAGGATGCCAAAATATGAGATGATTTGTGAAGAGCTGAGCCTTGATTTTATAGAAATCTAGGGCTTTGGGGATGCATGGAAGAAAGCCATAAATCACTCAAATAACTCAGGTTGATTTTTGAGTTATTTTTAAATAAAGGATAATTAACTCACAAAAACATGCAAAAGTAGAGTCTAACTCAATATAGAGTTTAGCTTTAATTGATAATTGATAGTTGTCTGCTTTTCTGATTGTGCATGATTTATTATGAATTAATTTAATAATAAAGTGATTTATTTCCAACTTAACTGATTTTGAAAATAAAACAATTGATTTATGGGTTAATCAACTATTTTTCAAACTTTTATTCAAAAACAATATTATTAAATATGGCAACTTACTTAATTAATTAAATAAGAATTTAATCAATTAATGATAGGATTTTGGATTATTTGTCAAAATTAAATAATACAATTTAGGAATAAATAGAATTAACTTCAGTTAAATAATTAAGTGGCAGAATTAAATCTAATTAATTAAATATTTAGAATATTCAATTAATCAAACTTTAGGATAAATTGGATTTATCGCCAAATAATCATTAAATAAAAGATAATTATGATAATTAGGAATATTACTAGGAATATTCCCCGATGCAAAATTTGAGATAATCAATTAGGATTTGATGATGTTCAGATGTGCCTTTGGTTAGGACTTCGATGTCAATTTCGTTCAATATGTTGATGTAGGAGGTTAATGAACCTATAGCCCATTTTTTGGGTATTACATTTTGCCCCTCTTTGAATTGTTGTGCAAAGTGCAGTGGTTCAAAGATAGTTTGTGTTTGATAAAGATATGAAACTGATTCAAAAGATATGATGATATTAGGTCTTGAATGACCAAAGATAATGTTAACTATAATAGTAATGAACCGATAATTGCAAAAAAGTGTCAAAATGCCTGATTCTGAACCTTATGATTGTGAAGAAGTGAGTGACCGATTCCAGACTTGATTGTCCTTAGAAGAATCATGTATGTATCACATCTGAACCCTTTAGTTACCGAAGAATCAAGGAAATAACACAATTGAACCAATAGTTACAAAAATTGATACAATTTACAAGATTAGGAGAATACCAAATTGATATGGATCTCGATGAATTTGATATGCCTTGAGTGATGATTGATTTTCCCCGAGCGATGAGGTCTTTTTGATGAATCAGCAACTAGATGTGGTTGTTGTCTTGATTACTAAGGAAAGATATGATTGACAAAATTAGATTATAGACTTTGAATGATGTGCAATACCATGCCCCCTTTGGGATAAAAATTGAAATCTGACAAGAAAAGTCAGCGTTGATAGTTTAGAAGCATGTTAATTGATTTAAGAAGTGGTTAAACACATTTGAGAATGCATTCTACATCATTTGGAGGGTCCAAAAGACCAAATTTGACTAGGTTTGACCATGAGTTGACCATGGTTGACCAAGTTGCAAATTTGATAGTTTGATGTAAGATAATCAGTTAAGTTGAATACTAGATTTTTGTGATGATTAAAGGTTTATTATGCAAGTGGTTGATGATATAAATGATGGTAGATTTCAATTTTGATCCCGAAAAAGGATTCTACTTGCTGCTTCATTGGAGGAACCTTCATGTGAGATTTCAGCTCTTGTTAGATTTGAAGATGATATGAAGAATTGTTTAAGCCTTGAAGTGTTTCCAAACATTTGTGAGATCATGCAAACATGAAAAATGCAAAGAAACATGCAAAATGAAATGCAACCTAGGACCTAGGACCTACGCACTGATCATATGTCGATTTGTTATCATCATTGAACTTTTAGGTAATTGGATAAATCAATATAACGCCCACTAGTTATGAAACCATAGACATATGAATATTAATTTGTATGCGCATGAATCAATACAACACCCACTGATTAGGAAACCATGGATATATGAATATTGATTTTGTTTTCTAGAATGTCAGAATAGATATAAGCACCAAGGCACAAATGCCAGGATGACCTGAATATCATGTCCCTTTTGATATAGCAATTTGTATAACCATCAAAACATAAATGTCATGATGACTAGAATACACCTTGCGTGACAAACACATCAAATAGTCAAGAGATCATTCTAAATCCAATGTGAATTATCCGTAGTGACCCTTTTTCATTCACATCCTTAGGTAAGATTGCGTTTCACAATAGGAGAAAGAACTCACTAAAAAAAAGACAATAGTTATATCAAACTTCCTTGAATTTTTCAGGTATCAATGGTCAAGGTATGCATGGCCATCCAATTCGAGATAGAGGCTCTTATAGTTGGACACCATTTCACTCCAAAATTTCCAAAGTTGTTAGATTTTCACATACAAGTAGAAGATAAAGAAAAGATTATGCCCCCAGTCCTCACTCTCTAAATCCTACAAAGGACATTATCAGAGCTTTGAAGGAACATAATATGAAAAAATCTCAATGTGAAACAATAAGAATACAAGGATATAAAAGCATGAAGCACATATTGTTTTCAGTTTGATGTTTGATGTTTGATTGTGTTGTTGTAGATGCAAAATCCTTTCTGGAGACAAGACTGACTGACTGACTCAAATGAAGCTTCAAAGGACTCTAATTTGATATGATACATCTAAGATACATTGGAGGCCATAGGATATAACATTGATTTCTCCCAAGTTTGAACATTGATAGGATACAGACGCTTGAGCTGATTCATGTACAGACCAACTTACTGAAAATAGGAATGCAGAAACAAACCAGGAGATATGTACAAACTAAAGCAAGACTGAACGCTGGGAAAGACCAAGAGTGTGCTGATAGATGGAGTATTTTGAAACAAGTGGCACCCATTTGCTGGGTTTTCACCATCTTGGCAGAGATTCTATTTTTTGCTACCAAGGCGCTTATTTCTAGGTTTTCACCAAGGCACTTTTTCTTTTTTCTCATTTTTTGCATTTTTTTTTTCAATTTTTTTTTGTACTTTTGATTTTTTTTTTTTGTGTGAATCATCAAGGCACCTGTTGCTAGGTTTTCACCAAGATGTTCATTTTTTAGGACTTTTTCAGATTTTTAAGCTTTTTTCAGGACATTTTACCATAGACTGAATGCCTTAGGCATAGAATTTCTTTAGATGGAGAATGTTGATTGGTTCTCAGAGCTATTCTCCTTCAATCATTGAGAGTTGATAGGAACCAGAGCCAAAAGTAGCAGTGATTACAAAGGGACCCAACTAGTTGGGTTCAAACTTCCCCTTGCATTCTCGATGTGATTGATTTTTAGGATTCTCTCTCAAGACTAGATCGCCAACCTGAAATTATTTGTGTTTGACTTTCTTGTTGTAACCTCTAGACATTCTCTTTTGATATACTCTAAGATGATCATACGTTGCTTGTCTATGCTCATCTAGTAGTTCAAGTTCTTCAACCTAGACACTCTATAGTCATCATCAGTTACTAGACCATGCATTTTGATTCTTAGTGATGCGATTTCAACCTCAATAGGCAGTACTGCTTTTGACCCATAAACTAAAGTGAGAGGTGTAGCCCTAGTAGGTGTTCTGATACTTGTTCTATAGGCCCAAAGAGCTAGATTAATCATAAGATGCCAGTCTCTTCCTATTTTATTAACCGTATGGTGCAAGATTTTCAATAAATTCTTATTAGAAGCCTCTTCTTGTCCATTCCCTTGAGGATAGTAGATAGAAGACCAATGTTGTGTGATCTTGAATTTGGCACATAGATCATCTAGGTCTTTGTTCTTGAATTTTCCACCATTATCTATGATTATGGAATGAGGTATCCCATATCTGCATATGATATAGTTCAATATGAATATACATATTTTCTTTCATGTTGCTTGTGTCAAAGGGATTGCTTCTACCCATTTTGTAAAATAATCTGTAGCTGTGATTATATGGGTATTTCCATTAGAAGAATGAGGATGTATAGCTCCTATAAGATCAAAGGCCCATTGGTGAAAAGGCCATTGTGTAGTAAAGGGAATTAGATCTCTCCCTGGAGCATGAATTAAGTTGCCATGCACTTGACACTTTTGAAAATTCTTAGTAAATGTGATAGCCTCTTTCTCCATTTCAAGCCAATAGTACCCCTCCCTAATAAGTTTTTGAGCTAGTGTTAAACTGTTCAAGTGTGACCCACAAATACCATCATGGACTTCCTCTAATGCACATTGAGACTCTTCCCGTTCTAAACATCTAAGTAGCATACCATCTAGACCTCATTTGTATAGATCGTGACTAATGATGACATATCGAGAGGCATTATGGATAAGGTATCTCTTTTCATGGTGGTTGAAGGTATCAAGAATGATTTGGTCTTGGAGATAGGAAAATAGGTTTTTGTATCTGGATGAATCATGACTAACAACAGTGTAGATCATGCAGGTTTTGGGAGAATCATATGCAGGATAAGATAGTGCTTCTACCTGGAACTTGTAGCGTAGCTCATGTTTAGGCTGCTGTAATAAAGTAGATAGTGTTGCCATTGCATTGGCAACCTTATTCTCCATTCTAGGAATTTGCTCAAATGTGATAGATAGAAAATACTTGTTTAGATCATCTACCATTCTCTTGTAAGGAAGGATATTTTCATCTTTAGTTTGGTACACATCATTGACTTGATGAATAACAAGTTGAGAGTCTCCATGAATGTGTAGCTTTGTGACTCTCCATTCAATTGCTATTTTCATGCCATTCAAAAGGGTTTCAGATTCTACAATATTGTTTGTGCAAGGAAACTTTAATCTGAATGCTTTTGGAATTGAGTATCCTTGAGGAGTTATGAACAATGTGCCTACTCCAGACCCATTCTATGTATAGGCATCATCAAAGAATAACTACCATTCTCTAGAAGAAAGAGTCATGATAGAGGAATCAAGAAATTCCATTTCCATTGGTGTATTATCAATCATAGGTGCATCTACTAATTGATCAGCAATAACCTATCCTTTGATAGCTTTTCATTCCACATATTCAATGTCAAATTCACATAAGAGCATGACCCATTTAGCTAATCTACATGTGAGGGAAGCTTTTCTTAGTAGGTACTTGAGTGGATCAATTTTAGCTACCAATTGTGTGGTATGAGCTAACATGTAGTGTCTCAGTTTTTGTGATGCAAAGATCACAGCTAGACAAGCTTTCTCAATCATTTAATAGTTCTTTTCATATGCAACTAATGTTCTACTGATATAGTATGTAGCTCTTTCCTTTTTGTTCTCATCATGTCGTGCTAGCAATGCCCTCAGTGATGTATCTATAGAAAAGACATATAAGATCAATGGCTTCCCATGAATAGGAGGCATTAAGATAGGTGGATTTGATAGATACTTCTTGATATGGTTAAAGTTGTTCTCACATTCTTCATTCCATGGAAATGTCACACTTTATGTAATGTTTTTGTAAAAGGTTGTTATATATCAGCAAGCTGTGATATGAATCTTCTAATAGATTGTACTCTCCCTTGTAAGGTTCTCATTTGACTAATATTATTGGGAGGTTGCATCTCTATTATAGCCTTGACTTTAGCTGGATCAACTTCAATGCCCTTCTTTGAAACTATGTATCCTAAGAGCTTTCCAGAAGTGATACCAAAAGCACACTTCTTAGGATTTAGTCGAAGACTAAACTTTTCCATTCTGTTTAGGATCATGCTCAAGTCCTTTAGATGTTTAGTTCTAATCATAGATTTTGCTAAAGTATCATCAACATAATCTTCCATAGTTCGATGCATCATGTCATGAAAAATAGATCTCATTGCTCTTTGATATGTAGCACCAACATTTTAAAGCCCAAATGGCATGACATTCCAACAGAAGGTACCCCATGCACATGCGAAAGTAGTTTTCTCTTGATCCTCTGGAGCAATTTTTATTTGGTTATATCTAGATAAACCATCCATTAAGGAACACATCTTGAAACCCATAGTCATGTCCACTATCCTATCAATGTTAGGTAGTGGAAAGTCATCCTTAGTGCATGCTCTATTCACATCTCTAAAGTTTGTGCACACTCTGATTGAACCATCTAGTTTAGAAATAGGTACAATATTGAAGATCCATTCTACATAGTCAATAACTCAGATGAATCCACCTTTTAGGAGGTTCTCTAATTTAACTTTTACCAAGAGTGCAATGTGAGGATGCATCTTTCTCAACTTTTGTTTAACAAATTTGACATTTGGAGCTATGGATAAATGATGCATTATAAGATTAGGATCCAATCCTGGCATATCTAAATATTTCTATGCAAAGTTGATCTTCTTCTCTGTTAGGAATGTTGTAAATTTTTGCTTCTCTTCTTCTGATAAAGATTGTGCTACATGTACCAATTGTGGTTCTTCTGTTCTACCCAAATTGATATATTGAGTGGGCTCAATTAGAACTAGAGATCTATCCTATAAATGACTTGGAAGGACATCAAATATCTCATCCTTAGGCACCTCAGAGAGGTTTTCACCCACGGAACTCTTTTTCTTTTTCTTTTTATTCTTATTTTTTTGACTAAGATATTTGATGTCTGACTTTGTCATGCTAACGCTTGATTCACTGATGGAAGTACTCATAGGTTCAACTACATTGAGGTAGCAAGCAAGGACATAGTCATTTGGGAAGGTATAAATACCATGGCTCAGATTTGTGGAGGTTTGATCAATAAGTTCTGGATATTGGATAGTCAAAGTGGGGAAAGACTGGGAGATAGTGTTTACGGATATGGATCTGTCATCATTGGTCCTAACCCGATGCTTGAGTTCAAAGGTGATATTACAACTTAAGACATTCAATTTTTGAATAGGCTCAACATCATTGTGGGAGTCCAATTTAGCCATAGGTGGATTAGACTTGATAGGTTCATCATTTCGCTCTAGACTTACATTGGGATTAGGTGCATATTGGTGAATAACATCAACATGTTTCTCTATAATAAGCTCATCTTCATTTGGTTCTGGAATGGCTCCCCATTCATATTCATTTGATTCAGCTTCTGATTTAGGATCTCTAGGAAATCTTAGAACATAAGTAAAGTCAGGGTGAATACCCCAAGAAGGGTTACCCTCAGATTCTGATTTGAATTCATACTCATGGGAATCTATCTCAGAATGACTACCACCTTCCTCTTCTTGATTGTTTTTGAGATTAGCTAGTTCTTATGTTGCAACTATCTCTTGATTGATAGTAGGTTCTTGTGTTTCTACTACATTAATTCTTTTGATTGGATCATCTTTATCATCACGAAGGTCTTTGATCTCCTTAGGAAATTTTTCATAGGGGATGAGTTCTAAGTTGTCTAAATCACTATCTGATGGTTCTATTTCCTCCTTTTTAAGAAGAGGTTCTCCTAGTGAAATCTTCTCTATGACATGAGAACAATTACCTTTGAGGTGATAGGGTTTCTTCTTTAAACCTAGGCCAACAGTATTCTTATTTGCCCTACCCGTATGTGAAATAGGTGCCACAAGACCTTTTCCTCTGACTCCTAGAGGTCCTTGACCTAGATATCCCATCTTACCTATCAATTTATTTCCTGGACCGTATGACTTAGAAGGGATCTGTGGTGCTGTAGAATCACTAGTTTGAACATTGGGGATTTGGGTTCATCTTTGTATAGTCATGATAGCACAATTTCATCCTCTTCAAACTCTTGCTTGGATACTTGTTCTACTACAATAATTCTTTTTATAGGCCTCAAGAGGTTCTTTAGATTCTGGTTTGGATTATTTCAAAGATTGTCCATAAGACTTAGGTGAGATAGGGAGAGATGTCAAAGATAAGACTAGCTCAATAATATATTCTCCCATACTATTTTCTTTGATATTACCCTATTTTGCAAGATCTTCCATTTTAGATGTGGATGCTTCTTTAGTTGGTTCAATGGAAGATTCTCTATTATTAGGTACAAGCTTATTTGCACTTTCCTTCAATGTATTGCAAGTTGTATTCAGATCTCTAGGGATAGTAACCTCTACTCCTTCATAAGGAAACTTCAAACATTGATGGTATGTAGTAGGAATAGCTTGCATTTCATGTATCCATGGTCTCCCTAGGAGGATGTTTTAGGCCAAAGGTAGATCAAGCACTTGACAGATGGTATCTTTGATAATTGGACTTGCTCTAATAGGTAACACAATGGTGCCTTTAGAAGATCTTTCTTGTTCATCATAGGCTTTGATAGTTATTTTCTTTCTAGGATCAATAGCCAATTCTGAAAATCCATATTGTGTGATCAAGCTATAAGAACAAATGTTTAGGCCAATGCCTCCATCTATCAACACATGTTTGACTCTATGATTATAGATCAAGACTTCTATATGCAAGGGTTGGTTATGTGGGTGACTCAAGGAGTTGTCATCTTCCTTTGAAAACGAGATATATTGCAGAGATGTAAGATGTCCAACCATAGTCTGGAACCTGTCTAAATCAAGGTCATCAAGAACATTGGAACCAAGCAAACCTTTCTCTAGAATGGCTCTATGAGCTGGAGATATTCAAAGCAACTCAAACATGGAGATTTTCACATTAGTGTGTTGGAGTTGTTGAACAATGCTATATGATGTAGGCCTTGTATCCTTTGCATTGGAAGATTTGGAAGTAGACTTCTATTTGGAAGCAAATGAAAGATTGAAGGGTATCTTAGGGACATTAGATGAATCTAGGTTTTGTCCTTTCAGATGTGCCTGAGCTTGTGATCGAGTAACTACATTAGTTGAGGAATGATCTCTTTCTCTTCATATAATTTTGATGACATTGGAACTTTCAGAGAGACATGGTTCAACCATATTGATGACAACATTATTTCCAGGGTAGGCATAATTGACTTTTGCCCCCATATTAGGTTGAGAAGTTCAAACTCCCTGACCATGTTGCAGAAATGGTTCTATGAATGCTGTATGATCATTGTTTCTCTTAGGATTTTCAACTATGATGTCTCCACTATCAATTAAATCTTGAATGGTGTGTTTCAACTGTAAGCAGTTATTAGTTTTATGACCTTTACCTCGATGGAAATCATAGAATTCATTTTCTCTCCACCATTTTGGCTTAGGCTTAGAATCAGGTGGTTGGATCACTAGCAAAGAGATGATGTTATCAGCCAGTAGAGTTTTCATAGCTGATTCTAAAGATTCTCCAAGAGGAGTGAACTTTCGCTATTTATCCCAAGATTTGTATGCTGGCTTCTTTTGAAATGGTTCAGATGACTTTTGTTCTGAAGCTTTAATGGCTTGGGAACCAAGAGTTAGGTTGTAGGATGGTGCCTTTGATGGGGCATAGATAGTGTCAAAAATTCCATCTATGATGATGCCTTTATTTTTGTTCCAATTTTTGTTCTTATCTTTGGAACTAGATCTAGATTCGTACTTGTCTTTTTGAAGTGTGATTTCTCCTTTTTTCACAAGAACTTTTTCAATTTTGATAGCATTGTCCACCATCTTGTCAAAAGATGTATGATCTTGAATTTGTAGAGGATAATTGATTTCTGGAACAAGGTTATTGATGAAGATTTCCAATTTTTCTATTTTTGGAATAGGTTTGGCATATAGAGAGAACTTCTTCCTCCATCTCTTGAGAAATGTTAGGAATGGTTCTTCTCGATATTGCTTGAGATTACAAATATCAATCATGGTGACTAGATGTTGAATATTGTAGGAGTATTTCTGATAAAACAATTTGATCAACTCCTGAAAAGTTTTGATAATAGAAGGTAATTAGCAGAACCATTGAATGGATGCTCCTCCCAGAGATCGAGGGAAGATACGCATCAGATAAGTTGGTTTGTGCATGAATTTCATTGATTGTGTACAGAATTCTTTGACATGATCTTGAGGATTTGAGTGTCCATCATAATTATCATACTTTGGCATCTCCACTCTTTTTGGAAATAGCAGCATGTACAAGTCTTTGTCAAAAGGAAAAGGACATAGAGCTTCCATGGAGAATTCCCTAGGTTCCTTTTCTTTTTCAAGGTTGTTAAGTTTGACTTGCATGGCATGCATTTGTTTCATCATAGCTATGAGTGGGGTTTCTTCCTCATGCGTAATGATATCTTCAACATTAAAGTTGGGAGGAAGTTTAGCTCCTTGATGAGCTAATTGTAAAAAGTATGCCTCTCTATCTTCTTTCAAGAAATGCTTCATCATACGTTTGAAGTTATCATCATTTTGATATTGAGCAATTTCTTCAGGTGTGGGTTCCTGATTTGCACCATGTTGAGATTGAGCTCTTTGAGAGAAAAATTTTGTCCCTACTTGAGACATGGTAGGAGTTTGTGGACTCCCTGGAATAGATTGATGTGGGGTTTGTTGGGTACCTCTATGAGTTGATGAAGGAGGAATGTAACCAATTTTTAATCGAAGGTTGCTAGCACCATCCTCTTCATAAAGACCAGAATCATGGAGTTGCTCAAAATTTGGACCTATGTGAGTTAAAGGCAAAGTATGAGATATTTCCCTAGATTTCTTGTGAGAGGAAGCTCTAGTTTCCACCATTAACCTTGGGTGAGGAAAAAGAATAAGATGAAGACAACTAAAGAATGATTTGAATCAAGATGATCAGATGACACAACCTTGTCAAGGTTTGATTGATTGAAGTATAGATATGATGTAGGTGAAGGATACTATGCCTTGGATGTATGGGTAGGTTCCCAAAAGATAGCAGACAAGATATCACAACACTTAGTCATTTTGATGATTGATTGAAGATTGATAGTTATGACAAGGTTTTGACACAAGATGATAAAGACTCAAATTGATTAAATAGAAGGTTGGATCAAATTAAAAAGATAACTTTGGGGTAATGATGGATTCTCAATAGCTACTACTCCATTCTTGACACAGTGATTTGTTCAACAGATTCTGGAAATAGGCTGAAAATGCTAAGTATCTGGCAATTTTGACAATTTTCTGACAACTTAAAAAATTTTCTCAAATGACACTCTAAAAACTTGTATGACAGTGGGTATGCTATGAAATGATAGTTGAAAAAATCATATGACAGTGGGTATGCTATGAAATGACATTTGAAAATCTCGTACGACAGTTGTAAAACTCGCATGATAATTGCTAACAGGATTTGACTTTTTGAATTGGACTAGCAAAAAGACTCATACGACACTAGGTTCTTTACCATACAATAGATGGGAAGTAATGAAATGACACTTGATAGAAACTCATATGACTTTCTAACCTCTTGAAATGAATTTTGACTCTAGAAAGGACTTTCACTTCAAATTTTGCAAATTTTGAGTTTTTAGATTTAGATTGTTTGCAAATTTTAATGTCCAAATTTGAGGATTGTAACAGATTTGTCCATTTTCAATAACCAGATAGATAAACAAGCACACAAAATAGCAAGAAAGTGATTTCAAGCATGTCTGAAAATAATGAACAAGGCCAAAAGAAACCTTGTGCATGAACAATCAAGTGACTTATTCATTCTAATCCTCAAAAATGTTAATTGTGTATGTTCCAAAAATGTTTTGCAATAATGCACATATACCCTAGAAAATGAAAATTTGGCCTCGCTAGGGTTTCTAGTAATGGTTTGACTCTAAAACTTTTATGATCCAAAGGTGTGAACTCCAATCCTGGTGCACCAGGGTTGTGACAAAGTCCAAGAATTTAATCAATCAGGAGCTGCTAGGGAGATCTAACAACCCAACAATGAACTACACCTGTGAAGATTTCTTCCACAAGGACATTAATATAGTAGCCGTCACTACCATGGTGAAAGTGGCTATTACCACTTGAGGTTCTATCAACATGGTTGACCCAATTAAGGGAATGTGCACTACGGTTAACCCTCTCTAAAAGTGACTCACAAGATATACCACATGGAGACTGGTTCTAGATTCAAGGATTTGGGTTTCTGGTACTATCCAAAAAGGAGGTAGAGCATAATCCCCTAGCCTTTTCACTTTTAACCCAAACAAAGTAGATATTGATCCAACATGCTAAGACCAAGATTATCTCACAAAGATCTATGACATCAACCCCTTAGGATCTATCAACCTCTTCAGAGAGAGAATGCCTCAATCAAAAGTTGAAGACACACAGATCTAGTGGAATGTGAGACTCCCTTAGTATCCTCCCCACCTACAAGGGATCCTTCATTGAGAAGAGTTTCATTGGAAACCCACTCTCTCAAGATCCATAAATAGTGTTCATGGGGCCTAATTACTATGTGTAACAAAGATGCTGAAAGCAAACTATGTTTGTTTTTATAGCCCAAATGATGTCTATGATAGGAAAGTAATAAAAATTCACTCAAGCTAGACACATGAGATGTTCATTTTAGATCCAAAATTGAAGTCTTATCAGCCGAGAAGATTATCTAAATTCCTCGCAATGCGCTTAGTAGATTTTTACTTATTTTTAGAAATTCTTATGCTTTCTCCAATCAAAACTAGTAGGAGTCAATCAAAAACAGAGAATTTGAATTGTTAAGATTAGCCGTTAGTCAAAATCTGTAAACCAAATATGACAAACTGCCTTGAAAAATGAAATGATAGTTGAAACCTGATGCCAAAACTTGTATGATAGTGGGTCTGTTACTAGATGATAGTCTGAAACACATACGATAGTGGGTATGCTCCTAGACGATAGTCTAGAAACTCATACGATACTAGGTGTGCTGTGAAATGATAGCTAAATTTTCAAATGATAGTGTGTACAGTATGACACGATCCTCGATCTGATAGACTATTGTATGACAATGGGTATAGTTTGAAATGACTTTTGTTAGAAACTTGTACGAAGATTGTATGGACAAAAATTAAAAATCATAGTTTTGCACAGAAATTGAGGATAAAAAGATAGAAATTGATAGAATTGAATTGGAAACCCATTTCAGGGCCCCACGGTGGGTGCCAGAAATGTGTGTGTGAATATTGTACCTATTCTGTACACACAACACTTCAGTAAAACATTAGAGGTTAGCTTGAAATCGAAATTGTGCAATGAATTTAAAAGCTAAACTAACCAGGTGATTTACTGCCTTCTAATAAGTGTGAGTATGATGTTCTTAGATTGTGTTGATATTAGTGACCTTGATGACACCTAAATGAAGGATTTGAATGCAAAACTAATATGAAATATGAATGCAATTAATCTATTATTTTATTTTATTTTTAATTTTCTATGTAATGATATGATCAAAACTAATACGAATCTAGAATCTAAGATGAAATTGATATGCAATGAATTGATCTAAGATGAATTCTAAATGATATGCAATACTCAAAAACAAGAATGATCTCACAATAGCTTGGATTCGCAAAGATGATTCTTTAGTCTCCAATTCGACAGCATGAGGATGTAAAAATATGAGATGATTTGTGAAGAGTTGAGCCTTGATTTTATAGAAATCCAGGGCTTTGGGGATGCATGGAAGAAATCCATAAATCACTCAAATAACTCAGGTTGATTTTTGAGTTATTTTTAAATAAAGGATAATTAACTCACAAAAACATGCAAAAGCAGAGTCTAACTCAAAATAGATTTTAGCTTTAATTGATAATTGATAGTTGTCTACTTTTCTGATTATGCATGATTTATTATGAATTAATTTAATAATAAAGTGATTTATTTCCAACTTAACTGATTTTGAAAATAAAACAATTGATTTATGGGTTAATCAACTATTTTTCAAACTTTTATTCAAAAACAATATTATTAAATATGGCAACTTACTTTAATTAATTAAATAAGAATTTAATCAATTAATGATAGGATTTTGGATTATTTTTCAAAATTAAATAATACAATTTAGGAATAAATAGAATTAACTTCAATTAAACAATTAAGTGGTAGAATTAAATCTAATTAATTAAATATTTAGAATATTCAATTAATCAAACTTTAGGATAAATTAGATTTATCACCAAATAATCATTAAATCAAAGATAATTATGATAATTAGGAATATTACTCAGAATATTCCCCGATGCAAAATTTGAGATAATCAATTAGGATTCGATGATGTTCAGATGTGCCTTTGGTTAGGACTTTGATGTCGATTTTGTTCGATATGTTGATGTAGGAGGTTAATGAACCTATAGCCCATTTTTGGGGTATTACAGGTACTAATAGAAATATGATGATAAGGGTAAAAAAGAAAAATGGGCCTACCTCCAAAAATAAGGGTTGTCGTGAGATGACATTTGTAAGATGTCCTATGTAGCAATGTTCTATGTGTGCATCCAAACTCTTATTCTCTGGGGATATAGGTTTATGCAAATTAACGATTCTTAACATTTATTTTATGGAAAACATTCATAAGGGCCACTTATCTCTCTGAGTGAAAATGCACTGCTATATAGTTCATCTTGTTTATATAGGATCTTAACCTTATTTAAGGCTTCAAGTTAATTTGATCTTATTATCAGTGAGATTTTATGGAAAATAAATGATTTCCAATTAATATATAGTTTTTTTTATGGTTAATAGACAACTATGGAGCTATACTTTCTTACGGATTTAGATAGCTATTTGGTTTTTCTTTCCTGATAAGGTGAATAATGTCTTTTCAATAAAATCTCATCAGATGAGTAGAATTATGAGTTTTAGAATATGCTAAACTATAGAAAATAGTGGAAGTATGTTTTTTTAATGACATGTATTAATGCATATAGGATGATAAGGGTAAAACAAAAAATTGTGGTCCTACCTCCAAGAATAAGGGTTGTCATGAGATGAAAACAAGATTATGGGTGAATTATTTACCTTCGACTAAAGATAATGTGCCATGAAATTGAGATGTGAAAGATGGATCCTCACCAACTGGAGATGTTAATAGTTTTCCATCAGGGTGAACCCACAAAAGTGAGTCCCACTTTTGGGGATGAACGATTTTTAGTCAAGCCCAAAAATTTAGTTTTTAAAGTCTCCGTACAAAGTAGGGGCCTTCGCATGAAGACCTATGACCTCTTTGTGTGAAGACCTTGAAGTAGGGTACTTCACACAAAGGGATGATGAGCTCTTTGTGTGAAGACCCCTTACACAAGATTTCCTACAAATTTCTAGTGAAGGGGTGTAATTTTCACAATTACTATTCACAGAGAGTAGTAGACCCCAGTGGTGGAGAAAACCCCTTGAAGACCTTGTGACAACCTTTTTGACTTCATCCTCCTTGCCTTCTATTCCACCTCCTTCGACCATCATATATTCCGGATACACACATTTTTCTTTTTTTTTTTAATTACTTTTTATTGTTAATTATATGTTTATAAATTATTTTAGTTCATTATTTTATTTCAAACAGTTATTTCATTTTTTGGTAATTTTTAATTTAAAAAATTAGGTTTAAGTTACAAAATTATGTTAGTAAATATTAGAAAATACTAGAAAATGTTAGAAAATTTTAGATTTTTAGTAGTCTTATTACTTGTTTTTAAATTATTTTTATTAGTAATGTTTAAGAGTTAGTTTTAAATTATTTTTATTAGAGAATTTTAGAGAAAATTAGGAAAATTTAGATAGAAAATGACAAGATAATATGTAATTAGAGAACCATAAGTAATTTATAAACTAAATATCATCCATTTAACATGTTCACTTTAACAAACATAAACACATTTATATAACTACATAAAAAAAATATTGAACCATCAAAGAATATATAAGAACATACATAGATATAAAACCATATGTATAAAAACATTATTAAAAGCATGTACATAACTATGTATTAAAACCATTGAACCATGTCAAAACATATATAAAAGCATTGAACTATTTTAAAATATATAATCAAAGTCTTATTAGTAGATAAACAAAACATAATTCATCATATGTTTCAATATATCAACAAAGTATTGTCAATTTAATCTAGAGATGTCAAGTAGGTCCTAACAAATGAAATATGTATGTAATTTAATTTTTATACCAACTCAAGTGGTTCAAAAGTCTCAAGGAGAACATGTATTATTCACTCATGATCCTCACTATCTAGTCTCTACTTACAACATCCACGTTGAGATTTAACTAGATGGAGACAAAGGGAGGTGACAACTACTAGGTGGCTATATTGAAACACTTTCTTGTCTGGTTGGTAATAAAAAAAGTGAATACCATGTTGAGTTACTTTGATTTTCTTGAAATATGTTCCCTCTAAAACAACTAAGCCTGTAGGTCACAAATTTTGACAATATAAATTTAAATAAAATGATTTAAATTAAAAATTTGTTAAAACTTTTAAATTTTATATTTACAAAATGAAAAATATAGTGACATGTAAAGAATGAAAACCTATGTGGAACAATATTCCATCACCTTCTTTAGGATCAATTAAGTTCGTCCTCTCTGCAGTACAACACAATAAATAGTAAGGAACTCCTACATTTCCAGGTTCAATAATCACTACAAAGACATCTCCTGGACAACAAATTTATATACATGTGAGATCCTCAAAATGATTTATTTCAATCTATAAGCTATATATAAAATAAAATCAAAGCCATATAATGTGAAACTCATTTTATTATACTTACCAATTTTGACCAATCTTGAAATATGATTGTAATAAGTAGAAATCAAACAAACATCATCAAAGTTTTCATCTTCATCTCTATCAAATGTATTAATAACAACTAGTGGCATCAAATTCTAGGCACCTACATATCCACATTGTTGATTGATGCATTCCTCATAGTTTTCAATAATACAGTGACAAAAAAAGCATGAGTAGCCCATAGTGTTCATCGTCCAATTACAACAATTTATACTCATAACTAAATGCAAAGATCGTGTCTTTTCTATCCTCTTGCAATTATACATAATTTTTCTATCTACTCCTAAACACATGCATATAATATGAATTCAATTTTATTAAATTAAATAAATAATGTAAAATTTAAAAAGGAATAAATATATATATCACACATGCATAATTTAGAAACACGTGCATACCTTTTATCTCCCAAAATTCTCTACATGGTACCGCTTGAGTCATTTGTGATGATGTGCCATTCTCATTTGATGCAAAATGTTTTCTACACCATTCAATAACATCATGTGCATTTTTTATACGAACTCCCTTATAATTCATTTGATACTTTCATAGGGAATGTTTTATGCATGCTTCAACACCATCATGTTCACCTTTTCTATGTCCACTCTTAAAGAAACTCATACAGGAGCACACCTAGGATAACCTCCATGGTTTAGATGTTTTGTCTTGTACCTGATATTGGCCAAGTCAGATTCATATTTGTGTTGTGTGTTAAGTTTTTAGACCTTAGATGGTCATTTCTATTGTGGGCTAGGTGAGTTAGTTATTAGGACTAAGGTCACCAAAATAGCCATTGCTAGTAGTTTTTAAATTTTTAGTGTTAAGAGCTTAAAGTGTGAGTTAGAGTCTTCAATGTGTCTTAAACACATGAATGAGGTTAGGAAGATGCCTTGAGGCCATTTATGATGTTGGATCCTTGAGATATAGGAGATATAGCTCCTAAGAAATAGGATGAAGGCATAAAGAAAAGATGCCAAAAAGTTGTTAGAAGTTGTCATGACAACATTTACAATAATGGAAAATGTTGCATGAATCTTGGTTACCTTGGATCCCCTAGAAGATAGGAAGTGGGAGATTGACCAAAAGGCCCTAAAAAAATTGAAATGGCATCTAATGTAAAGTAAGGCTTGAATCTTGAGGGTAGACATTCATTGTAAAAAGATTGAGTAATGAAGTTTTAGCTTTGCAACTCTGTTTGTGAAGAACCTGAGCTTATTGATGTGACAAAGATATCTAATGGATTGCATGTTCCAAATTGGTGATTGCATAGTGTTCTCTAGATAGTTCTAAGAGTTTTTCATTCAGTTGTCAAGTTGATTTGAGGTTTTTTAAGGTCTTATTTAAATTGTTTTTGGTTTAGTAGACTTCCTCGTCCTGTCCTGACCAGTCAGTCATTTCATGGCTCCCCCATGAAATCTAACCATGGGAATCTCCTAAGTGTGGATGGATATGTTATGGGAGTCATTATTATATATATATATATCTAGGAGTAGGAGTCATGAGAAGATGGATAGCTATTTTTACTACTAAGCCCTAGGTGAGTAGACAATGCCCAGTTAGAGGTTTAGAAGAGAAGAATTCATGATTTCTTGTAGGGTATGGAAGTAAAGTATAGGGAAAGTATAGTGCTAGGTGTGAAATGTTAGAATAATTTTATGTTAGAAGATTTTTGAACCCACCAGTCCATTTGGTCGAGGTTAGAACAAGAAACCAGTGAGGTCCTAAGAAATAGGTCTTTTACCCTTTTAGTCCTAGTTTGTAGGAAGCTAATGTACGGAGGCCATCAGGATCCAAAACCTTCATAATATTTAGTAAAATCCAAAAGGGTATCTAAATCCCTAATTTTTTTGGTAGGTAATTTGGGGAGTTTTGGAGAGAAGCAATAAAACACCTCTACAAAAGGCTACAAGGAAATAGGCCTAATTAGGCCTCCACAACGTGAAGTTTTGAATCTAATAAGGATAGTCTTGAAGATCCTTCTAAATGGATCAAAATGGAAAATACATGAATTTTTTAAAGATGATGGACACCCCTACAATGAAATTTGAGGTTTGTGAAGAGATGGTAGTTAGACCCTTCTAAGTGTAGGAGAAGAAGTGAAGTATCTACATGGTGTTAGTCCTTCAAGGTGAAGTACAAGTTCGTTGGCTCTTGGAGAGGAGCTTTATAAGGACTTATTTAATAATCTAAGCCTTTGGAAGATCCTAGAGAAGATTAGGATCCTAGAAGAGACAAGCTAGGTCTCTTGGTAGATGTGCAAGAAAGCCTTGGAACACTCACATCGTATTGGTATCAGAGCTTGAATAGATTAGGCTTGTGGTTGATGTTTTAGCCTACTAAATTAGTGGGATAAAATACACCAGTTGGATTAGTAGAAGATAAAACCATGCTGACTAACTCTGAGTTAGCCAAGAAGGTTGAGGAACAAGAAGAGGATAGTCAGTTGCTAAGAGAAAGATTATCCCAAATGGAGCAGCTCTTGGGTGAAGTCCAAGACAGCTAATAAGGTCAAAGAAAAAATTGATCAAAAGGAAGAGAAAGAAGCAAGGGAAAAGGAATTAGAATTGGAGGAGGAAGCTCCAACATGTGACCCTATTCTTCCTGAAGAGCCATTCTTAAAGGAACTAAAGGCTTTGACTGGCAAAGATTTGGAAGGTGTGCTACTATTTAGTGGACAAATGGATCCAGATTTAGTTGTGGATTGGATAGAAATAATTGAGAATCACTTTGAATGTGATGGTATCTTAGAGGCACAAAAAATTATGGTGGCCAAGTCTAGGCTAAGAGGTTCAACTCTTACTTGGTGGAAGTTTGTGCAAACTAAAAGAGAAAAGGATGGAAAGGGTCCTATTGTTACATTGAAGGGAATGGTTACTAAAGTGAAGTAGACCTACCTTCCTAATGATTATGAAGTTCATCTACATAGGAGGAGACACAATCTTAGAAAAAAAGAGCTAGATGTTCAAGCATACACCAAGGAGTTTCAAAAGTTCTGCTTAAGATCAAAGGTAGTAGAAGATGAAAGCATCAAGCTTGCAAGGTACTTGAATGGCCTCAATTGGTCTATTCAAGAAGAAATGAGTCCAGTAAATTTAAAAAATAGTTGCCAATGTTATCAAATGGCCTTGAAGATAGAAGAGAAAGGCAAGAGGAAACAAGAGAAAACCTCCAAAGGTAGAGGTAAGGGAAAAGATAGTAGAGGGTAAAGAGGTGGCTATGGTGGAAGGATTTTTGAATCAAGGACTCAAGGAGACATAAAATTTAGTGAGTAGAAAGAAGGAAGCTCTATTATAGGTGATAGAGGAAGGAGTTCTAACTCTAGCTTTAGAGGAAGACGTGGTGGACATGGAGGAATAGGCAACTATTTTTCCAATATGAAATGCTACCATTGCAATCAAATGGGAGACCCTGCCTATTGGTGTCCAAAGAAGGGTATTACATCTCAAGGAGGTGATAAGAGAACTAATCTAGTTCATGATGAGAAAAATGTAGTAGAGAAGCATGCTGAAGTACCATTGAATTCAGAGGAAGGAGAGAACCTCTCGATGAGGAGAACTTTGATCAAGGAGTCGGTAAAGGAATAACCAAGCCAAATGAGGTCTTTTTTTAGGATATCATGTAAGATGATGGGGAAAGTATGTAGAGTCAATATTGACTCAGGATCTATTGACAAAATTGTGTTAGAGGAAGCAGTCAATAAGATAAAGTTTACAAGGATACCCCACACTAATCCTTACAAGGTCACATGGCTCAATAAAGGCCAACACGTGTTAGTGAATGAACAAGCATGGGTGGAGTTCTCCATTGGAAGGTACAAAGACAAATTTTTGTGTGATGTGTTACCTATGGATGCATGTCACTTGCTCCTAGGTAGACCATGGCAATTTGACCATCAAGCCATACATGATGGAGGAAAGAATTCCTATTCTTTCAAGAAGGACAATGTGACTTTTAGAATTCTGTCACTGTTAGAAGATGAAAAGGTGAAGAAAAAAAGTCCAAATGTGCTCATGGTTGGTGAAAAAGAGTTCTTAGAAGCCATGGAAGAGAGTGAAGGAGTTGGCTATGCATTGGTGTTTTGGCCAAGAGAGATATATGAAGGTAAGGTGACTAAGAAGCTAGAGTTGTCTAAGGAAATAAAAAGCATGTTGTAGACTTATATAGGTATAGTGAGTGATGGAAAACCATCAACCTTACCCCCTAAAAGAGCCATAAGTCATAGGATAGACCTTATTCTAGGAGCTATCCTACCTAATAAGATAGGTTACAAAATGACCCCTCAACAAAATGAGGAAATTGCTAGCCAAATACAAGAACTCCTAAATTAAGGTCTCATTAGAAAGAGCATTAGTCCATGTGTCGTAACCACTATCCTTGCACCTAAGAAAGGAGGAACTTGGAGGATTTGTACTGAGTCAAGGGCCATGAATAGGATAACCATAAGGTATAGGTTCCCTATCCCAAGGATTGAAGACCTAATGGATTGTCTAGGTGAAGCTAAGTACTATAGCAAGATAGACTTGAGGAGTGGCTATCACCAAATAAGAATACATGAAGAAGATGAGTGGAAAACAGCCTTCAAAACCAATGAAGGTCTATATGAATGGCTTGGCATGCCATTTGGATTATCCAATGCCCCCTCCATATTCACGAGGCTCATGAATGAGCTCCTCAAAGACTGCATTGGCAAGTTTGAAGTGGTATATCTAGATGATATACTGATTTATTGCAAGAAAAGAGGTGAGCTCCTAGAACATCTTGAGACTATTGTCAAGAAGCTAAATGAGGAGAAGTTAATGATCAACTTGGAGAAGTGTTAGTTCATCAAAATAGAGATAGTGTACCTTGGATTTGTTCTATCACATGGTAATCTTAAAATGGATAAGAGCAAAGTGGAAGCCATCATAAATTGGCCTACTCCAAGGATAGCAACCGAGGGTAGAAGTTTTCATGGCCTTGCACAATATTATAGGAAATTCATAAGGCAATTTAGTGCTTTTTTTTCTCCTATGTTGGATACCATTAAAGGAGGCATGAAGACCAAGTTTTTATGTAACGAGCATGCTAACAAGAGCTTTTATTTATTGAAGGAAAAGATAGCTACCCAACCTATTTTAGTCTTTCCAAGCTTTTCACCATTGAGTGTGATGCTATCCATGTGGCTATTGGAGCTATTTTAAGCCAAGAGGGTAGACCAATGGTTTTTCATTTAGAGAAGCTAAGTGAAGCCAAGAAGAAGTACTCTTCTTATGACCTTTAAATGTATGCATTGGTCCAAGCTCTAAGAAAATGGAGGCACTATTTTCTTCCCAATGAATTCATAGTGTATTCAGACAACCAAGCACTTAGTTTCCTGAATTCACAAGAGAAGTTGAGTCAGAAGCACATGAAGTGGGTTGAATAATTGCAAGCTTATACCTTTAATATCAAGAACAAGAAATGAGTTCTTAGTAAAGTGGAAGATGCATTGTCTAGAAGAGCCTTCACTATCCAAGAGATTCAGTTGAAGAGCATGGGAATAGATCATTTCAAGGATCTATATGTTGATGATGGAGACATTGCAGACATTTATAAGGTATGTGCTAAATAAAATAATCATTTTCATAGTAAGTATGCTGAGTATACTTTGCAAAGTGATCTCTTGTTTAAGGGGAATCGATTATGTCTTCCTAGAGGCTCTATTAGAGATAATTTAATTCAAGAAAAGCATAATGGTGCTTTGAGTGGTCACTTTGGGATCACTAAGAGTCAAGAAATTGTTCAAAGGTTCTATTATTGGCCAAGGATGAATCTTGATGTTAGGAGGTATGTGGAAAATTATATAGTGTGTCAAAAGGCCAAGGGCACTTCCTCAAATGTAGGCCTTTATCAACCATTACCTATTCCTACTAGGCCATGGGAATGCTTGAGTATGGACTTTGTAGTTGGGTTGCCCAAGAAAAGACAAGGCATGGATAGTGTTTATGTAGCTATGGATAGATTCAACAAGATGGCTCACTTTGTGCCATGTAAGACAACTAATGATGCCAGCCAAATAGCATCTCTTTTCTTCAAGGATATAGTGAGAATTCATGGGTTACCTATGAGAATTGTGTCAGATAGAGACACCAAGTTTATGAGTCATTTTTGGAAGACTCTTTGGCAGAGATTGGCCACTAGTTTATCTTTTGGATTGGCCTACCATCCCCAAACTGATAGCTAGACTGAGGTTGTCAATAGAAGCCTTGGAAATATACTAAGGTGCTTGACCAAGGAGTATGGTCAACAATGGGATCAGTTGATTGGACAAGCTGAATATGCCTACAATGACACTATAAATAGATAAACATGGAAGAGTCCCTTTGAAATAGTCTATGGTTTACATCCTAGAGGAGTCTATGAGTTAAGATATTTGAAGGATGGAGTGAAGGGAAGTGGATACGCTGATGACTTTTCCTATGCTATGCACTAGATACTTGATATAGCGAGGAAGACTTTGATAGAGAATACCATGAAGCATAAGGATAAGGTGGATAAGGGTAGAAGACAAGTTAAGTTTAATGTGGGAGACTTCATGATGGTGCATCTAAACAAGTCTAGGCTTCAAAAGGGAGTCCCTCACAAGTTGTAGATGAGAAGGATAGGTCCCTGTCCTATCTTGGCTAAGTATGGTAACAATGCATTCAAATTGGAGCTACTAGAAGATAGTGGACTGTACCCTATCTTCAACATTGTAGATCTGTTTCATTACAAAGGATCACAACCAGACATGGATTAGAGTCTTAGTAAAGTGATCAAAAATTTGGAAGACCTCAAACTACCCACTGCTACAGTCAAAGGAGCTGATAGTATCTTGGATACTAGAGTCTATAATAAGACTAGAACCAAGGAGTACAAAGAACACTTGATAAATAAGGATGGTCAAATAGATGTTGATGTACTATGGGTAAAGGAATCATAATTTAAAAATATGGGACTTGATCCAAGATTACTCAATCCAAGGGTGGATTGAACTTTTTTATTTCGGGGAGGATGGTGCAGGAGCACACCTAGGCTAACCTCCATGGTTTAGTTGTTTTGGCTTGTATCTAAAATTGGCCAAGTTAGATTGATAGTTGTGTTGTGTGTTAATTTTTTAGACCTTAGATGGTCATTGCTATTGTGGGCTAGGTGAGTTATTCATTAGGACTAAGGTCACAAAAATAACCATTGTTAGTAGTTTTTAAATTCTTAGTGTTAAGAGCTTAAAGTGTGAGTTAGAGTCTTCAATGTGTCTTAAACACATGAATGAGGTTAGGGAGATGCCTTGAGGAAATTTATGATATTAGATTGTCAAGATATAGGAGATATCTTGATCCTAAGAAATAAGATGAAAGCATAAAGAAAAGATGCCAAAAAGTTGTTAGAAGTTGTGATGACAACATTTTCAATAATGGAAAATGTTGCATGCAACTCGGTTACCTTGGATACCCTAAAAGATAGGAAGTGGGAGTTTGACCAATAGGCCCTAAAAACATGGAAATGACATCTAATGTAAAGTAAGGATCAAATCTTGAGGTTAGGCATTCATTGTAACAAGATTTAGTAATGAAGTTTTAGCTCTGCAACTCTATTTGTGAAGAACCTAAGCTTATTGATGTGACAAAGATATCTACTGGATTGCATGTTCTAAATTGGTGATTGCATAGTGTTCTATAGATATTTATAAGAGTTTTTCATTCATTATTCAAGTTTATTTGAGGTTTTTTATGGTCTAATTTAATTTTTTTTTGGTTTAGTAGACTTCCTAGTCCTGTCATGACCAATCAGTCATTTCATGGCTCCCCCATGAAATCTAACCATGGGAATATCCTAAGGGTGGATGGATATGTTAGGGGATTCATTAGTTTGTATATATCTAGGAGTAGGAGTCATGAGAAGATGGATAGTTATTTTTACTACTAAGCCCTAGGCGAGAATATAGTGCTCGGTTAGAGGTTTAGAAGAGAAGAATTGAAGATTTCTTGTAGGGTATGAAAGTACAATATAGGGAAAGTATAGTACCAAGTGTGACATGTTAGAATCATATTATGTTAGAATATTTTTGATCCCACCAATCCATTTGGTCAAGGTTAGAACAAGAAACCGGTGAGGTCCTAGGAAATAGGTCTTTTAGCCCTATTAGTCCTAGTTTGTAGGAAAGCATTGTATGGAGGCCATCAGGCTACAAAAACTTCATAATATTTAGTAAAAGTGAAAAGGGTATCCAAATCCCTAATTTTTTTGGCAAGTCATTTGGGGAGTTTTGGAGACAAGTGACAAAAGACCTCTGCAAAAGGCTATAAGGAAATAGGCCTAATTAGGCCTCGGCAAGGTGAAGTTTTGAATCTAATAAGGATAGGCTTGAAGATCCTTCTAAATGGATCAAAATGGAAAATATATGAATGTTGTCAAGATGATGGACACCCCTATAGTGAAATTTGAAGTTTGTGAAGAGATGGCACTTAGACCCTTCTAAGTGTAGGAGAAGAAGTGAAGTATCTACATGGTGTTAGTCCTTCAAGGTGAAGTAAAAGTTGATTGGCTCTTAGAGAGGATCTTGAGAAGGCCTTACTTAATCATCTAAGCCTTTGGAAGATCCTATAGAATATTAGGATCCTAGAAGAGACAAGCTAGGTCTCTTGGTAGATTTGAAAGAAAGACTTGGAACACTCACATCAAAAACTTAAGACATGTGGTATATTTTCATTACGATGATATCTACATATCACATAAAATGGTCTGGATGATTTAAATTGTGTAGCACATCCATTTGACCAAACATTATGTTTATCAATTTTTATACGTTGTTCTTTCAAATTTGCAAAAAATATCTTCAAGCAATGTTCTACATAATGAATGTCATGCTCTTTATCATCACTTATATAAAAATGATATTCCTTCTTGATGACCCATTCTTTAAATGTTCTCCGAATACCATCCAAATCTAACTATGCATGTTGATAACACACATGTGCCATAATAGCAATCTACTCTAAAAAATAATATATTGATTGAACTGCCTTTTAATAAACAAATAAATAGTTTTATGTGAAATCAACAACTGATAGAATAGTTCCAAGTGGAAAATTGTCTCTCAATGTTTGGAATTGTTGTGCTTGCCACTTTGCAAAAAAAATCATGATGAATGCAGGGTTGAATCAATTTTTTAAATTTCTCCATAAATGCTCCAACAATTAGTTCCTTTTCAACACATTCTAATCTTTTGGATTCTTCCCAAATTTTGTTTCATTATTTACATATTTGTAATTCTTGAAATTTACCATCTTTGTTACATCAATATTTTTATTTTTCAAAGGAAAAAGAGAAAAATCAGCATGTTAGCCCATTTTCATGTCATAGCATAAATCCTTAGAAAATGGTCTGTACCTTGCATAAAATTTCATGGCTTTAGCCCTTTCCTTTTGGCTTGTGCAGTTCTTTTCATGTTCCTGGCCTCGAAACCTTTGAAACCCTTGTTAAAATTCAAAAACTAGCTATTATAATAAAAAACCCTTAGTATTACTCTGGCCCTATTCTAATTTCATGTTACTTTTTCGGGTGACTTAAAACCTTATATCCACATGTGCCTTTTAAAAAGACTTCTTTACATGTTGCACGGTTAGGTTTCATGTGTCAGTGGGTCCCCTTTAATCTTTCCTAAGTTCCCAGTGCCCTGCAAGTTTTAAATTTTCCTAAGTCATGAGCTTTAATTTTTCCTATGTTTCGGTAGCCTTTATTTTCCCTAGGCCCAACTTTGACACCATCTCCATCTAACGATGGGTGTATGTTCGCAAGTGATGTATCAGATGCATGAGATCTTAAGACCACTGTTGATCTCATTGGGTGATGTTGCCTTTCCTTTTAAGTGGGTCCACATGCTAGGTGTGCCATGTCAGCATTTTCTTATTGGTCCACGGGTAAACAACTCAGAATGTGTCAGTGGGTCCTCATTTTCCAATGGGTCAGAGGGTCCTAACATTCATAATCCATCCAATGACGGGCGTAAGTTCTCATGGAATCTATAAGAGGCTTGAGATCTTATGCCAGCTGTTGATCTCATTTGTCTCAAACGTATCTTTGGTAGTGGTCCCAGTGTCAAGTGGAGCTAATTTGGAGGTTTTTTATTGGTCCACGTAGTATGAGGTGGAATCTTGTCAGTGGGATCTAGTTTTTGGATGTGTCAGTGGGTCCTGATCCTATCAGTGAATCGATGAATGGTGTATAATCTTATGGGTTTTGTCAAAGGCTTAAGATCTTGCAACGGTCATTGATTTTGTTTCCTGTCAGATGGTTGTAAGAGATGCGGGGAGATTCTTGATCTAATAGTGGGCGTGTAATCTGATAGAATCTTAGATGGGTATGCGAACTTCAAACAACTGTCGATCTTCCTGATGTGGGCCCAGTCAAAGTTTCTCAGTCTTTTGGAGGTTGAGTTAAGATTTAAAAGCCCACGAAGCATGAAGATCAGACAGTCACGACTTAAAGTTGATGGAGATTTAAATTTTGACTGTCAATTTGCTGCAAGCATCATAAAGTAGCTGTTTATTTTTAAATTTGAATTTATAGAGGGTTTCCAGCAACAAGAAGTACCAGAATTTATGGTTTTAACAACTGATTTCAATTGGTTTGGTGGCGCTTGCTATTGCAGTGTGGTCTAGGGTGTTGAGTGATCGTCTGCAGGGTTTGTACTATGCATTTTTGTGGTCAAGGCATGTTGCAAGGTTGACATTTAGGCATTGTTCATAATTCTAGTACCTTCACAGAGAATTTTTCATGATTGAGGATCATTCTAGGATTTTCTTTCTGTCCTAGTTTCCTAGGTTTCCACCCCTGTAATAACTTTATGACCATTTCCAATTGGTTGGGTGGTTGAAACCCTAACCCTAAGTCATCTGTAGCTTGTTGCATTCCCTTTGAGAATTCCAAGATGACTAGGGAGTACAAGTTACAAAATTTTGACTGAGTAGAGGTTCCAAACATTCTTTGGTCCCAGCTAGTTGTTGATAGTGTTATACTAATAGAGGAGTGGGATTTTGGGTATTTTCTATCTTTGTGTTGTTTTGATTATATATTGATCCTGAATATGTTACTGAAAAATACTATTGAGTTCCAATCTTTCTTTTGTGTATGTCTTCTTTTTTTTATTCTAAGCTCATATATGTTAATGTCACAAAGTGTGTTAGCATATGGTAAACAAAGAGTATTGTGAAGTCATCTCTGAGTTCCTAACAAAGTTAGGATTAAAGTCTTTTGGGTGGGTTCAATGAGTTTACAACCAAGTAAGAATCTAATGTCCTTATTTTTGTGGGAGAGGGGTAATAGGCAAAGCACTTATCCTGAGCCCAAGAGTGTTTGATTCAAGATCTTCAGCTGATGTATGTAATTGGGTGACTCTTTGCCCTGGGTTAAGGCACTAGTCCATCCTCTAGAGGCATTTCATTGTCATCAACCACACACACAAACATTCAAATGATAAAATCTTAAAGCAGTTAGTAAAGAGTATATAGTTGTATATCATTTAGTGATTCCTTTCAAGAAGTGAATCAAGGGTACACCCACCTGAGCAATAAGGCTCAAAGTGTAGGAGGATCTCTCTTGATCCTTGTTAATTGGCCCTCTTCCTTGTAGACTTTGGAGTGGTGATAGAGTCAAAGTTATATTAAAGTTATCCATCAAAGTATAAATCTACAAGTGAAGATCAAAGGGAACTCCCAACACAGCACATGTTTCACATATTCCTTTTATGCAATTTAAATGACCAATTGCATCATCTCTTTTGTGACATAAAATTGATGAGATGAACTCACTTCATCTAGTAGGAGGAATATATTCAAAACCATACTTGTGTCTCTTACAAATGTTAAAAGAAAACCTAATAGTGGAGATCAAATTTTATATGACATTGACAACAATAAGTTTCAAACACTTTGTTTTTCCTGACATAATATGGCTTCAATCTTTCAAACAATGTTTTTCCAATCTTTATATTAGGATTTGAACTACAAAATGACACTTACATTTCATGTTGCATTGTGTCCAACCAATGTTTTGTATGATGGTCATATTGATTAGCTACAATTCTATGTCTAATAACATCTCTACTATTTGATGAAGGATGAGTATTATCATTCCAAAATAATATGACCAAATTATTGATTCCCTCATCAATCCTATCAGAATAATGATCTCTACATGTGATTTCCCAATTTCCTTGCAAGGTGTTATCATCCAAAAGCATTCTCTTCTCAACATATCATGATATTTTTTTCCTACTAAAATCAATCTGAGATGAAACTGAAGATATTTGTCTATTTCTGGGCATAGTATTCTGATTAAGTAAAAATAGTTGTTACAAGGACATGAAACCTATAGGAGAGAATTAAATTAAAGCGTTAAATTTTATAGGAACTATACTGTAGCACCAAATAATAGAATCCAGAATGATAGAGTAAACAAATAAAATAATAGGAAAATGACAAAAAAGACCAAATAGGGACAACAAAAAGACAAGACAACCACCAAAATGATAGCTATATGCACTTCATAAGGTCTTCAGCCTGGATCATCATGAGTTGCATCTACCCAGTAGAGTTCTTGAGGTCCTCTAGTTCCTTACCCTCTTTGTGGTCTTTGGTGCCACATTTTCTTGTACTATCCTATGTATTCTTTCCCCACCTTGTAGTGTCTTTCATCTCCTTAACCTCTTTATCACCCTTCTCCTACACCATCTAGTCAAGCAAAATCTTGGCATGTTAAGTGTAAAACCTTACCAAAATATTTCAGGGCATAGTGTTACCTACAATGGATGTCAACATAACTCTTCTTGTAATGGTCTTATCTTTAGTTCAAGATCACTTCCCTACCTTGTTCAAACCTTTCCTAATATTTTTAATCATATTAGTTTGCATGTTAACAAATTTTCTCTTCTTTGATGTTTTGTCTATACCTAATAATTTTAATGTCTCTTCGAACTTTTTTTTATAAGTACAACTGAAAGTAATTGGGATTGTTCAAGTGTTTCAAAATTATCATATTTAGCCAATATTTCTCTTTCTATCACATTCATTGACCTCTTCTTAGGAAGACTTAAAGGTTGAACATTAGAAAATGATCTCAATTTCTCCACATCGATTGTAAGTAAATGATCTAAGTTTTTATAATTAATATTTTTCTTTATAGTTTGAGCTAGATCTATAAATTCATCCATACCAATAGGAGCACATGATAATGACCCTTCTCCAACATAAATTTATTGATCTTCCATAGGGAGTGATCCTAACCCTTCTTCAATGTGCATTTCTTCAACTTGGCTTGACCCTCCTAGTTGAGATTCTCCTTCACCTTGACCATGTTGATTGTGAGCTACATGCACAAAAATGAATCAAATTAGAGAAAAATAGAGAATAGGTCCATAAAATTTGGGCATATAAAATTAGAGGTAGATAGATCCACACCTTCCTTGGTTTTATAATAATATGTCAATGCAGCTTCATGATTTCTTTGTTTGGTACTAGGTAACCTTTTTCTTGTAGATTTACTTTGTCTTACCTTCTTGTTCCTCATTTCTTCTCTCTAAAAAACTATCTTCTACAAATTTGGCAATAGTAATTATCCTCTTCAAACAAATATCTTTGATAAAAACACCAATAACAATTCTCCACCGAAAAAAAACCTTTGATAAACATCAATAGAAATTCTCCTTCAAAAAAATACCTTTAAAAATTTTAGAGCAATAGTAAAAAATGTGAACTAAGTTGATTGAAATTTTGTGAAAAATGAAAAAAAATATTATAATTTATACCATGCCAAAAAAAATACCATAATTTGCCAACCTACTTCAGGTGAACCAGGTTAGATAAAAGTCTAGCGGGGCTTATTCTCATCGTACTTTTCTGAAGGGGTGTTTATGTGAGAACCCCTTTGTAGGAACCCCCTGGGATGGCTTCATGCGAAGGGGTCTTCACACAAAGACCCCAAACTTGAAATATTTTTCAGGATGCAAAAAAAGGCTTTAAATAAAGACCAAACAAGATGACATTCTAAAACAAAAAATGCCAGATGATGCTACTTCGATTAAGCTTTCTAATGACTATAATTTTAATACATATTGAGTTCATTGTCACTTTGAAAATTAACTTTAATTAAACATAGGTTTTTTTTTCATTCAAAAACCTATCTCTTTGACGCTTTGGGAAAAATAGTAACTTACAAATTTTTTTAATGAAAAATATGTAGGAAAAGCGTATTTGTCTTACCTTCCTATCAAAAAAAGAAAAAATGAATTTTGATATATATAGATCAAGTTAGGGTGATCCACAAGAAGCTATGTCTAAATTATAATTACTGTCACTTTAGATCTTAGTAAAGTATGTTCAAATATTGAACCAAAATGAATGAAAGGAATTCTATCCACTAGATGTTTAAGTTAAAAATATAACCTTAAAAGAATTACATCATTATCATTTTTTGAAAAAAAGTTATGCTAATCCAAGTGATAGTCATTCTTTAAAAATGCTAATTTAAAAAAAAAACCACTTTTCAAAGGAGAAATAAAAATGGATTCAAATAAACTTTAATCTTTTTTTTTCAAATATATTTAGAAACTAGAAAGAAAATTATAAAAGACTCTAGTTTACATCATCTTCAAATTTTTAATAGTTTTGTGGCAATAGGTGTTCAAATGTGAAGTTTTTTTCAAAATGTTGATCTCAGTGTCAAATTTGGCCAAAAAGTGGGACACACTATTGTGGGACCACCCCTCAACATGACACGATGTTGTGCATATACCTTTGGATGTAGATAATGGCATGCCTTCAACATGAAATAATGGTGTGTCTACACCTTGGGATGTGGAGAATGGTGTTTCTTCAACATGATATAATGGTGTGCCTACACCTTGGGATATAGAAAATCATGTACCTTAAACATGATATCATGGCTTGCCTCCAACATTGGATGATGGTGTGCCTATAACATTAGATGATGGTTTCCCTTCAACTTTGGATCTCATAGATCACGTGCTTGCATATTCATAATTTAATTATCATGTTGCATGCAAGTTTCTCATTCATTTTCTTTTAATTTCCAACTTCGATTCTCTCTTACTTTCTATTGATTTTTCATGCTTCTCATCTAAAGGAAAATATTCTTCTATGGTACATGCAATTTTTTTTATTCATGAAGTTGTCTCATTCTTTTCCATTTCTTCTCTTTCTCTACTTCATGCTCTTCTGGTGTTAGACTCTTTTCTTGTTTCCTTAACAAGATGATGAATTCTACATGTGTATAAGAAAGTTAAAGACTACTTTATCTCCAATCTACCTTCCTAGGTGAATTCTTGAGTAGGTGTATCATTGAGCGCTTGTAGGTATTACTTGATAGATTTTTTGTTTGTATTATTTATTGAAGTTGTATGACCATGGCTTATTGGTTGGTGTGTTCTTATTTTCTTGCAAAATACATATATTATCTTGGGCTTTGAACATGGTCTTGTTTGGTGTGTAAAATTGATTATTCAAGAAAATCGATCATTGGTCATGACTCTAGAGAACTTTTCTTTATTGTGTATTGTTTCTTTCAAACATCACAATGAGAAACATATATACAAATTTATGATGGGAAAAAATATAATTTTTTCAAGCTTGACCTTGCTAATGAAAAAGGTACTATTTTTTTGTTGCAACTGCACTTTCTTTATCTTGCAAAAAATTGTGTTAATTTTTATGCATTTCATTTGACAACTATTGTTTTTCTTGGAGTGGATCATAATGACAATGACCTGAACTGTAGTTGAAAAAAATTAAGTTTATGTATCTTTTTGGTTAAATATGCAATTCCGATACACTTCAACTTTTGGATATGATTTTTTTTACATACATTTATATAATTGTATGAAAGTCATATAACAAGAAAATTTGAAAACCTTTTAGGTTTCTTTTAGCATATGGAATTCTAACCCTATAAATTAGTGTTTATAGTTACGAGAGAGAATTTTTGCTTGACATTGTAGGTTGTTCAAACATGCTGAAGCAATGCAATGTAAACTTGTTTTGCATTATCAATGCATTGGCCAATGACTGGGCCATAAATAATTGTAAAGCACAAGCATCAAACTGACTATTGACCAAGAAAGCTATAGAAGCAAACATGCATTCGCCACATGTAGCAGAAAATGAAGAAAGTCATTGAAGGCCAAATATATATAATTCTTCTGCAATTGTGCTCTAGATATTGGTTACATCACAACATATAGTTAGCAATTGTGATTACATAGTATGCAATCCATTAGATGTCCTTAGTCTCAAGAATATATGTTCATAGTTCCCATCCAATGGATTAACATCATGGAAAAGAAGTGATATTAAAAATGAGATGCATCTTTATTGAAATACAAATAGGGTTTCTTCCATGTTACAGACCAAAGGCATATGTATATGTTCAACCAATGGACTAGTCTATGAACACAAAACATGTCACCACAAAGTACAGACTCATTAATTATGTTGACTTATGTTTCTAAAAGCCTCATTCTATGCAAGTATGTGGCATTTTCATTTACTCTATTGAAATCACAAAGCATTGATGGGCGTAACTCATGCTCAATGGAGTTTAAAGTTATAGCACAACCAATGTGAAGGCAATTCAAGAAATGGTCCATAAGACAATTATAGAGTTCGTTGCGTGTATAGCGACAATAAAGAAACACATGGAGTGTGTCAAATAAGAAATCACCAAACTTGAAGTTGAATGAATTGGTTTGGAATAAATTTACATTGACAAGGGCCTAATCAATTGATTTTTTTTGCACTTTGTGATTTTCTTTGTAAGTTTCTACTATAATTATATTTTCTAGCATTTGTCCTAATTTTTTTAAAATTATTTAAAAATGTATTTCTCAATTGATTGATGAAGGAAAATGAACTTGTAATTGGAGAATTTTTATCATACGTGGACAATGGAATGTGAGATATACACAAAGAAGGTATGACGTAGAAGATGATTCTAGTTACCACTACTATGGAATTGTCAAGTCTAAAATGTGCACAAAGAAGGTATGGCTCAGAATATGATTCTAGTCACAATTACTTTGGAAGTGTAAATTGTGAACAAAGAAGGTAGTAGTTAAACTTAAATTTTGTATCAAAAAGATATAACAACTATTTCTTACCTTGAATAGAAGATAATAAAGAGTTTTTATATCTAGTGCATGTAGGAAAAGTCCTCCAAGATAGAGGAAAATACACCCTGTAAATACATATGATTCTATGTAGATGTTATTGGAAAAAATTATAAGGAATGAGATAACAATTTGCAAAGAATAAAATACAATTGCATTAGGGAAATTTGTATATGTTTTCTTATTTTACTTTTTCCAAATCCAAGTAAATTGATTCTATTCAACTGATTGTTGTTAATTCATTGAATGTCCAAGATTTTGTGCCTGAGCAATATGCATGGATGACTAGTTAAGAAAGACATTTTTGTAGTATTCTTTTAGTTCTCAAACAATATAGGTTTTTTTTAGTTACTACTTACAAAAACATGAAATCTCATTGACGGGAAATGATAAGTATCAAGGAAGACTATAGTAAAGAATTTATTGTGTAGTATCAAAGGGATACTTTTGAAATAAAAAAGGATCTATAAAGAAATATTCCCAAAACCAACATGCCAAGTTCACTTCAATTTTCCTATGTCTTTGTTCTTTTATCCAACCTAGGTCCAAACTTTTTTCTTTCCTCATATTCGTCAAAAAATTCCATCAAATTTAATCACATTTTGGGTATTCAAAATTAATTTAGTGCTCTAATCATTTTCTTGCATTTGAGAAATTGGCTTTGCACTTCAGCGAGTGCCAAAATAATATTTTTTGTAGATAATCTAATTGGTATGAATAGAGAATTGTATTTCATCTAATAAAGTTCAATTGTACTTATAAAAGGGGAATAGAAGCTTTACTATAGCAACAAGTTGTATCAATAATCAAATTGTTGATTTACATATTGGAGTAATTAGATATTAGGTGGGAAGTGACTAGTATAGCATGAAAAATAGAATAGAATAAACTTATACATTTTGGCATTGTAATTTGTCCTATTATTTTATATTCTATATCATGCCTACAAGTATGGTTTAGTCAAGCTCAATGTGGAGCCATTGTTCCATGCAAGTCATTTGTTAACATATTTTAGTTGCCTTTTTATTGAAAATATTTTCCTTTAATAAAAGTGTGGAATCTACCACTTATTAGTTAAATTGATAAACAATCTTTTTTGTTTTGTTTATGAATTTAATTGGGAAACCACAAGTTCTTCTATTTAGGCAAGTAGTCTACATGACAATGTATTGATTGATGAATGAAATACTAGAATTGATAAAAATGCAAGCTACTATTATCATGGAAGTGGTGGTATAGTAGCACCCCAATGATTGTTTAGACTTGAAAATTATTAGGCATTCAATAAATTGCAAAGAGTGAAAACTAACTTGTTTTTTCTAGAAGTCAAAGTAGAATAAAATTTGGAAACACGAAATAAATTACACCTTGTAGACTTTAAAAGGAAAAGATGTTGAAAATTTTTCTCATGTGGTCTGATATTCTCAATAATTTTGTATTGGTTACAAATAGGAGCTTTTAAAAATTAAATTTTTTTGACATGGGTTGGACTTGTTAGCTGGGGATTTGTAGAGATGTGGGCTCTATTTTGTATTAACTTCTCATGGCCATGAGGCTGAATGTATTGTATTGTTGTTTGGCAAAGTATTTTGGACAATGTAGTATTATTTTGGTATTTTTTAGTGCAAAGTTAAGGTGACAACAGTTTGTTGGACTGAGGTAATTTAACAAACTACCATAGATTCAAATAATTTTACTATAAGTCTAATCTTGTTGATTTCTTGCGTGATACTATCATATATTCTTTACATTTTTGTATTTAATCTAAAATAATAATATGTAATAGTTGAGAGAGGTAATAAAGTGTAACAAAGTTGAATCTAGAAGAACTCTTTAATGTACTAACTTAATTGTGTAAATTTGATGAAATTGTATTTTAAAACTTTGCCTGATTTTTTATTTTCCTTTTAAGTTAAAGTTTACACATTTTATATATAAATATATTTAATCTTATTTCTAGTTGTAATCTTACTTTCTTTGTATTATAGAAGTATTATCCTAAAACCATTGAAAAATAAATATACAAAAAATATCTTAATTAAATTCTTATTTTCAACTATTACATTAAATCTATTTACTAGAGATAAAAATATATTACATGATATAAGTTATAATTAAAGATAATAATAATGTGTATTATTTATTAGCTTTTAAAGACATCTCCTCTTCATTTTCTTCCTTCACTGCTTATTTTCTGGCCCTTTGATAGTCTTTGCCCTTCTGTTTCTTCCTTAGGTCCCTGGTTTGCCTCTTGTCTGCTTCTTAGCTATGTCAACTCGACCTAGTTTTTTGATGGGTGCTAGCTCTGCTGTGGAATGTTGTTCTACCTGCACTTCTTTACACATGGAGTATTACTCTAGGAATTACAGGGTTCTTCTAGAAGTGGAGATTTGGGAAGAACCTTTTCTTGGTCCCATTAGGGATGATATGCTTACCGTTATGTTTAACTGTGATCGTCCACACATTCGACATGGGATCAGGAGGATTATTGGTCATGAAGCTCTTTTTCCTTCTAGTAGAAGGATTATATTCCCTTCTCAAATTCTCTCTATTTTCTTCTCCAATTTAGTGGATCTTATGTAGTCTTCGGCTTGTTTGGATAGTATAGCAATTCGTTATGTGAAGCCCATTTTTCTGTAGAATCATAAGCTTCGGGTTGCCTTACATAATTATGATCTGTGGGGTGGGGCTGCTCTGATTGGTGGGTTATTTCACCACCATGCTTTGTTGAGAGAGCATCCTATTTTCATGGTTTACGAAAGTATTAAAAGAGCTCTAGAGTGGCAATCTTTCCGCTCTGTTAAAATTGCGCTTCAACAATTTGGGGGTTTCCTCTCCAAAGAGTGTATTAGTGCTATACACCAAGTGGTTTTTGCAATGCTGGATCTTTTGGAGGTGAATTCCTCTCCTCTGGTGGCTCCTCCCCTGCAATCCCATTCTGTCCCTAATTTGAACCTTGGGTTGGGTTCTAGGGAGTCTTTGCAGGCCTGTGTAGACATTGGTTAAGTTTCTCTTCATGGCACTTTGGTTCAAGCTTTTTTGGGTTACCACTCAGGTTTTGTTTGATGCAGTATTAGCCATTACCTCAGCTTCCTATATTCAAACCACTGCTACATCAGACACCTGGCCTTGCTGTGTAGATAATATGAGGCATTTTGAATAGTCTCTGCCAGTTAAGGAGATGTAATATTTTAATTTTTGTATTATCTATATATAATGTAAATAGTAGTGCAAGCTTAAATATGATGCTTGCGTATATGCTATGTTGTAAGGTGTCTCATCTATTGTTAAGATAGTTCATAGTGAGCCATCATTTATGCAAATTTTTGTGATAGCTCCCTTGGCCACATTCTATTGTAAGGTGGTATCACTGTGGTGAATTAAGCCTGTACTGATCCGCCAATTTTGATTTTATTTCTTCGTGATGGGGTCACGAACAAAAGTTTTTTTTCCCTTGGTTCTTTTCTCTGGGAGCCCCTTATCTTAGAACTAGGTTGTAAAAATATTATAATATATATATAAAGTGGTAATCCCACCTTTTAAAATAAAAATAAAAATAATAATAATGTGTATCATAATTTTAAGATAAAAATAATGTATATTACAATTATTATTATATTTTTAAAATTATATATCACATTTTTACAAATTAAGATATACTATTCATCAGAAAACAGAATAATTTTTTTTAAAAAAATTGATGTTTAATGTTCAGTAATATAAGTTATAATTAAAAATAATAATAATTTGTATCATAATTTTACTATTAAAATAATGTACATTACAATTATTATTATAACATTTTTAAAATTATATGTCACATTTTTATAGATTAAGATATACTATTCATCAACAAACTTGTCAGAGCAATTGTTTTAAAAAACATTGATGTTTAATGTTAAAATTTATTAATATGATATTTTTAAAAAAGACTTTTGTTACTTAAAAATATTTATGTATTTTATAAGGTAAATATATAACTAGTTGCTATATGTTTACATATTTGTTTTAATTTTCTAAAACTAATAATTAAAAAAAACATGCAAGAGATAAATGGCATCAATGTAATATGTTTATGCAACGCATTTGCACAAAGCACTTTTACCTACAAACTTTAGGGTCTTCCATTTTTTTAATCATTTTTTTTAAGCCACCATCCTTGAATTTGCTAAGTGACGGGCAATTTGAATTTCTATTTTTTACAAGCCATTTTTTTATAGGAAAAATAATGATTTTAAATTGATTGTCCATGATAATTAATAATAAAAAGCTTGATATAAAAGGAAAAACATATTTTAAGTTATAATAGAAATTTCAAATATATAGTACTATAGATAATAACTATTTTTCATTATATAAATTTTAAAAATGGAAACACATATCCAATTTTAACATTAAATATCATTTTTTTGGAAAACTTTCTTTGACAAGCTTGATGATTAATGGTATCTTTTAATATTTAAAACTGTGATATATAATTTATAAATTATTATTATATAATTATTATAATTATGTTATTATTATTCTAGAATTATTATTATGATCTATATGTATATTATAGACTAACATGAATAGTAATTACTATTATAATAATTCTTCTATTTGCTAATTGATCCCTCTAAATTTTAGTAGTGGATTAATTCATTTGTAATTGTAAATATATTAATTTTAGGGGTTGGAGAAGAACATTGGGTGTTGAATACAAGTAATGACAATTTATGTTTTGACCATTAACAACTATCTTGTACACAACATGTGTTCTTATTTTTGTGTAGGTAGGAGGTTTGTATGAAGAATGACATAGAGATTTTTGGTTTGAACATCTGTATGGGCATCAAAAATTTCTTTCTCAACCTTAAAACTTCCTATTGTGGAAGGCAACTTTGATTCCCTTATTTTGGGCAAGGTTCACTCCAAACATCTCAAGGTAAAGACTACATCATAGTTGATTTTTGTATTTCAATCCTACCTTTATATGCCAGTTAAAATTAGCTAGTTTTTTTCCTTTCTTGTATTATGTTTATGAACAGAATGAGGTTGTGGGAGTCCAGACTTGGGGATAATCAATGTGTTGAAATCCTATGTAAACTCAAAAATTGTGAAGCATGTAGTTTCACCATGGCACCACTGAAGGAGGAAGGTAAGTTGAACAACACTCATCTTTCTAAAGTCTTTTTGGAGCCCTATTAATCACTTGCACACCAAAAAAGAACAATTTTAAATTTGGGATTTGGGTTTTGTCATTTCACATTAATTAATTGGATCTCATTATAACAGTTTCCAATTTGGGTATAGCCTAAATGGCCTAATCTAGTTTTCCTAAATGTGATGTTGCTTGAATTATATTTCTTGAAAGTGTCTTTAGTTCACAAACAACTGGCAATAAAGGCTACAAGAAAGAGCCCTTCTGCCATAGGTGGACTGAAGAAGCCTCATTGTTTTAGGTACTAGTATGTCTAAGGATATACAACTTGCTCATTGTATTTCTGGTGAGAGGGCTTAGATCTCATTTCATTTTCATTTATTTAATAGTGTATTTAAATACCACCATTGGCCTGGATTTTGTTCCTTTCCTTTCTTTTGTCTTGCTCAAGGTTTTTCCTTTATACATATTTAAATTAATAATTATTGATATATTCAAATATTAATATTGGATTTAAAATCAAACGAACTACTTGGTATTGATATTGTCTTAATAAAAGATATCATTATGAATAAATATTTAAAATTCTATAAGATCTTTTTTATATCCACTCCACTAAGATGTCTAATAACAACATTGTTTTGGATTGAGGAAAAAATAGGTTTTAACAGGGACCCAAAACCCCTTACTGAAAGAAATTACATTTTAACAGAAGAGACCCAAAGTAAGTGACATTTCTAGCCAAAAAATACAGTCATCGAATCGGTACGCACAACTAGCCAATAAACAAACAAAACAAAAAGAAGCTAAACACCAAACATGAAACACAAGCAGAAGAGAAACAATTAAGAAAGCTTCTTCAAAGCTTTAGCAGTTTGGTTCCCAATGATGCTAATCTCTTCCATGGTATTATCAAGATGTTGGATTACATTAGAAGAGGTTGTATCTTTTTTGTTCACTCTTTCCTTGGTTCTTTTCACTGGCCCATCTTTGGCAGCCTCTGTAACAACCATCCCCTGACTAAAAAGGGCAACATATAGCACAATATCCTTCATTTCCATCTGCCTTATGAAGCCCTTGATCTTTTGAATGTAGGAAGATATTTTTCCATCACTTTCATGTAGGATTTTCTTTAACCCATCTTCATAAAGCTTCATATACTCCAGGATTTAGCTACATTTTTCTTCGAGAATCTTTCTCACTTTGATTTACTCTTCCAGCTAGGCTTCCAACCTACCAATCTTACACTTGAGCCCATGGACCTCATTATAAATTCATTGGTCTAGAGAAAGAGAGACATCAACTTTAGCGTTGTCTCGTTAAGGAACTCCACACTGGAGGAGAAAGCTTCAGTATGTTGCATATCACCCTTCTCACTAGAATTCTTAGGCTTAGCCACTATATCATCCAACAGATTCTTAACAGGATTAGAAAGACTGGCTGTGGAATCAGAAGAAGGGTGATCAACAAGATTTATGTCCAGGTTCATACCAAGGCCAGAGAAATGGAGCTTTTTCCTTTATCTTTCAGTTCCCTTGCCTGTATTCTTCTTCGAATCTGTAGAGGTTTCATTGTGGAGTTTGTATCCCATTTAGCGACTGAGAGGACTCTTCAAACAAACATATAATGGGAATGTAGATTTCTATGGTAGCGATGGGAGAGAGGCGGCTGGAATAGCATCTTGGATGGATTTGGAGAAAAAGTTGGGAAGAATTGCAGTATAGTTTGGAAGTCACCGTAAATTAGAAAACACAAAAGTTCATGTATCAGATAATCAGTCTTGCTTCTCTGTAGTTGGCACAAGCGGGAGAAATTTAGCATTGATAGAAATGTGATCTCGTGTAAACAACGATTGTTATTGTGGAAAATAAAACATTATCTCGGGCAATACTTTCCTTTGCATCTTGGGTGTTTGGCTAAATCATTTTGAGTGCATCTCTTGTTCAGTATTCAATGAAATGAAGATTTATATTCTTGGCTGGCAATGATGTGATTATCCGTGCTGAAGACCTGTATATTTGAGAAGCTCCAATTGTGGTTTCTTGGGCTTGTGTTTGATGGACGGTAGGCAACACCTATGGACACAACACTTTATAGGGTTCCTGGTATCTCTGCAGTAATGTCAATTTCTTAACAGTTTGTTTGCATAATATGGGCGATGTGATGCAAAAGGTCTGAAGAGGAAGCATGTCTTTTGTTTAAGTAGTGCATATTACCATTAGTCTCTCCAATCCTCTACTCCCGATCGGTACACAAGACTGCAAAAATGAGCAACGATGATGCAGATTTCTTTGAGTGTTGACCTCCTACGAGTGAAACTTGGTACGCTGCTTTGTATAACATTTTCTTTTATGCTGGGAACCTACAGCCTATAAAACAAAGTCTTTACAGCCCGTAACCATGTGATAATACAAACTGAAAATGCATTTATAAAGGTGTGTTTCCAAAGTTCTATTCTTGTATACATTTTTTAGTTTCTCGTGGTGGAAACATAGCCAAGGTGTGAGGAGCTTTTTAAACCATTGCAAGAAATATTTTCTTCGCCGTTTAAGGTGTTTAGAGGGTTTGATCAGAGTTTGCAGGATAGTCAACAACTTTTATGGAAATATGATTATATATCTATTTGAGATATTATCCTTGTGGTTATTTAAAGGTTTTATTGACTGGTTGCATCAACTTGTCCAATGTTCAAGCTTTCTAGCAGTGATATATTCTTTTCTAATTTTGAGCATCAAAGACATCCTAATTTGGGATTTGAGTAGGTTCCATACTTCAGCATCACGACATGAAGGGGTAAAGTGGCATAAGAAGAAGACAAGGGGAAAACAAGAACAAGAAAGTTACCTATTATATTGACATTTAGATGATAATAAGTTGTATTGTGGGGAGGAATTTCTTTGTTGGAAGGTTTAAAATCCTTGTGCTTGAATATATATCTTAGAAACTACATAAAAGATAAGAGTTTCTATATTTATTGAGTACATTGGCCCATTTTTAAGGTATTCTTAGGTGTTCATTGTAGTGCATTTGGAGGAATAAAATTGATTAGTGTATGGTTCCATCATCGATTGAACTTCACATTGTTATAGCTACACTTGTGTCAAATATTGCTTGTGTTTTTTAGGCCATCTTTGTCACATGTCAAATGGTTTTCAAGAAATCAAATGAAACATCAGAAAGATAAAGAGTAATAGAACAACATGAGAGGTTGGAGGCAATGGAGGTAGGAGGTTTTCTATCATCCCGAGCTAGCTTCTCACTCAAGGATGAATCAATCCATGAGAAGCAACATATTTGTGTCCCTGAAAAGTCAGGGCTTGGCAGATTCATCCCTGAAGAGAACATGGGGCTTGACTTATTTGTGTCCCTAAAGAGAAGAGGGAGCTTGGCAGTATGATTATTCCTTCACAAAATGAGAGGATCTGGATTAGGTTGGTGATTTTTCAAGCACTTGAGGAGGTGTTAGACACACTCGGAGGAGATGTGCACTTTTAGAGGAAAGACATCTCATGTGTAGGCATATCAGTGGTAATTTTTTCCACAACACTTGAGGAGGCATTAGACACACTCAAAGGAGATGTGGACTTTTGGAGGAAAGGTGTCTCATGTACAAAACTAGAGGAGGCATTGGACACACTCGGAAGAGATGTAGAATTTTAGAGGAAATGTGTCTCATTGTGTAGGGGAGGCAGGAACACTCATATTGTGCAAAAACATTTAGGTTTTGTGGTCAAGATAACCACTAATACAAATAGTTTGGTGTTTATTGAGCGAGCTTGGTCATGAGATCCACTGGTGCAGTTAGCTCGGTATTTCTTGAGAGAGTGAGGAGGATTGGTGAAGGCACTTCATCAAAGTATCCAGAGTGTAGGGTTAAAACCCTTGCAACTTCCACTCTTATTCTGATTAATGTGATAAGGAGGGGTGAATGTTGGAGTTTTTAAATTAATTAGTTAGTTTAGATTAATAAAATAAATTAGGTGTGGGAATTTTCTATCCCCTAGGAAGTTATTTAGGAGAATAATGGCCTTATGTAGCCAGACAAGAATCAATGTAATAATCAAGATTTATATTGAATCTTTTCCTATTATCTTACAAGCTCCACTCCTTCCTATGGAACATGCACACATGAAAATGAGAAAATGGTTTTGGGTTGTATAAGATCTTACTATAGTCAAATCCCCATTTTGATTTTTCCAGATCCATGGATGACCAGATAGACAATAAGTGATAGATAGCTAAAAATTAATAATAGAAGATATCTTGAGATTGTGATAAGAATAACATGATATGCTCAATGAAATATAACATAGCAAGGTCAAACACTTTTGTTCAAGATAACAAGGGAAAGAGCTCAATAGGGTAAATGCAAGATGAGCGAAATAATAAATATGTAACATAGTGAGAATGAAGTAATCATATGTAAGATTCCCAATACAATAAGAAGCTATAAAAGATCAAATTGTGAAGCCCAAGTAACAAAGCCAGTCAAGAGTGTGTAGGAAACAAGAAAAATACTAAATGAAGCTCAAGAATTGAGTTTTAATAAGATTGCTAGATCAAATTGTGACATTAATGGGAAGTGGTAAGAGACATCACATGAAAAGGGAGGTAGTTGTAGTGCTTCAATGGTTCACTACACATCTATATATTCTATTTGAAGCTATTGGGAAAATGTAAGGATTGTCTAGAGGAAGAAAACATTAATAGACAAATATAGAACACATGTAGGTACCTAATATAAAGATATAGAAACATACACTTCATTCACATATTGTCCACTTAAAAATCTTCATCATTCTGATATTGATCATATGGGGAGGTAGGTCAAGACTATAATAGTAAAACTACTATAGCAACACTACGCTCCCCACCAATGACTAAAGCTAAGGAAGAGGCTTATTTAATGTCCTTGTTCAAGATCTTAATTGATGTGACTGAGATAGATAATATAAAGAGCATAATCAATGCTGGAATATCTTTAAGAGAGTTAAAAATAAAGTCCTCATAGTCTGTAGGTGAACCATGTTAAGGTAAAGGTGAATAAGGTTCCCACTGATCTTTGTAAATAGTATGATGAAAAACTTGGAAGAAGTCAAAAATTGATCCACCAGAATAACTAAAACCAAAACAAGATCCATCCAAGTGGACTTGAGATAATGGAACTCAAGCACAAGTTTCTACATGAACCAACATTTGAAGGATGGAGAAGAGACCCTTCAATCTACTATAGCTATCCATATCACCTCATAAAAATCACGAATGGTAATCATGAAATGAAGTTGGTGGACAGTGAGTAAATATGACTGCATTTTGTATGACCTATGTATGCAGGATTGTCGCAAAAGAAGAAAAAGATAAGATATATATGTTGAACAAAAGTTGGTGTTAAGAGGGGGATGAATCAACACAACTAAATTATTTCAGATCTTAAAATGGCTCATTTAAAAAGCACCCAAAAAAATTAAACCAATTAGATGTATAATAGAAACGCATAAGAGCACGGGATTTATACGTGGAAAATCCAAAGTGGTAAAAATGACAATAGATTTATGCTCACTTAAATATATAATTACATTTGTATGGAAAATAATGTTCTTGATTACAAAAGAAATCCTATAGCCTTAGATAAAAAAAAATGTTAGTTTTTTAATCTCAGTTTCTTATATATTCACAAAATACAAATAGCCAATTGGAACGTGCCTCTGTCATAATAAAATATTTCTATGTAACTTAACTTCTTCACTTGTTCAATCTTATATTTGGTTTGTATCTCTTTATGGTTATCTCTCAAAACTTCATAATTCTATTATTTCCAAGATATTTTAATTTATGTATGACCATTGCACATTGAGTTTCCATTTAGCCAAAACACAGTGTAGTCTGTTAGATAGTTGACCTTACGAATCCAAATTTTTCACAAGGGTCTATTGTTTTTAATTTTTAACCGCTACAGAACCCTTCCTACTCCCTCAAATCTTTTCACGGTGTCAAAAGATGATGATACCATTGTTGGGGAGACGAATATCGAAATTAAAGAGAATGATGAGACTGATTATGGGGAGGAAGATGTTGAGACTTCCTCAAAAGTTAAGTAAACCCCTCAATCTAAGGTGAAAATGGGTAAGAAGGGGAGATCAAAAGATACAGAGTCTAAGGAGGGGATCATATCCCCTCTACTGAAATTAAAACGATTCCCAAATCTAAATCAAGGGTGGGAATGTCTGAAGTGGAAAAGGAGAAACAAGTGGCATCAAAAACCCAAGATATAAAAGAACCTATTATTCCCACCCCTACTATTATTAGTATAGTGCTTATGTCTGCGTCTGGAAAAGGGAAGAAGAAATTGTTCGAAGAAGAAAATAATAAGGAACTACATGTTGAAATCTAGGTTGCCTCATCCTCTATCGCCAACATAACTTTGCCACCTAAGGAGGAAACCCCTAGGGACGATAATATTGAATCTTCATTCAATTTAAGACCTAATTCCAAGCATTTCAAGCTAGACCGCAAAGATTATTGTGATGTTCCCGGGATGGCCAAGGAAAATGAAATTGATTCTTTCTCTCTTTTTAAATGGCTATCACATGAAATTAAGGAGATGAAAATCAAACAAAGAGATTTGGAAAGAAAACTCAAAGAACTCAAATATATCGAGTTGTAGGACACACTAACTATTAGGGTTACGGTTGATAATGGTGCTGAATTGGGATAGAATCTATGGACTTTAGAGGAGAAAATATCAACTATTGAAGGCTTTAAGATGACAACCGATGATCAGGAGCAATTGAAAAAGGACAATGAGAATAAGTTTTCTCTGATGGAGGAGTAAGTAAAGAGTGTAAAATATCTTCATACGGTGATGACCTAGAGCCACAAAAGTATCAAAATTATAACATATCCGATTAAAAGATTGGTGGAAAACCTTGACAAAATGCATCAAGAGAAATGGATCATCCAGGTGGAGCGGAACAAGGATTATGAGCCCTCGGCATCCACCAAAAGGACCAAGGAAAAATTGAAAAGGAAAGATGAGGACTTACCCTGAGATCACAAGGACCTCAAGAAGGTGGCAAATGGAAATGACCCAATTGGAGGTTGAGGTGTCTAAAGCACTCAAGGAACTGGCCTAGTTTCCTCTTTGTTTTCCTTGTTTTTATTTTGTTTAGTTAGCTGCTACTTTCTTTTTGTAGTTCTTAAGGGTAGCATTTGGTCTTTAGGGCATCGCTTGCTTCTGATCTCTGGTTGGTCTGTATTGGTCTTTTTATTTTCTCTTTTTGTTAAAGAGTTTTGGGTCCCTTCAAAACCCACTTTTAGTGTAATAAAAAATAATATGTATAACCAACAATGATGAAAAACATTTGCCTCATTTTTTTTTAGTCGTAAGATATAGGAGAGAGCACCTAGTAATTGAGCACCCTAATTTTGCATTTCTCAAAATCTTATGTGGAAATTTTGAACCATTCTGAATTTTTTTACAACAGCTTACTTGGCGAGTCCACTACTTATAACTAAGGTTTTAGGGCCACATCATCAAACATGATACCACACAAGCATGTTTTTAGCCAAGGTATCCAAAACAACCCAAAAAAAATTGAAACCAATGATCATATAAAAAGAATACCCATACATGTGCAGCTGATGTGGCATCACATGATTGGTTGCCTTTTTTACAATTAAAGGTACATTTCATTCTATCACAAGTAATCATTATAGCAATAAAAAATTTAAAGTCACAACTATTGGTACAATATTATAAAAAAATGAGACATTAAATCAACAAATGTAGATATTGAATCAACAAATATAAGTATTAAATCAACAACTGAACTATCACAATCATTAGAGTGCATTCAAATATTAGATCCTTTCCCTTGCAGAAAAGTAATTATCATAAAATATCTACTCGTGTCGATTATCACTTCTTTTTCGTGTTATAAGCACACGAGGAGGACGTGAATGCCAAAGTACGCGTTTTGCATCAGTGTTGTCAAGTCAGTGTTATCGAACCACAGGCAGACAGGGCAACGTCTAAATCGTAAACTAAAAGGCAAATTTAACCAAGGGGGACACTTAAGTGTTTTTTCCAAACTTCTACAAACTTCCCTTATACATTTTACGTTTTAGTTTACGATTTAGCCAATACCGGCAGAATAGCAGGGATTATCAGGTTCACAGGATTTCCAAAAGACAAAAAGTTTGCTTAGGAAAGCAAATTCCAACAACAATCATTCTTCTTGACTACCGATAAAGGCCTGTACGTCTTTGTTTCAGTCAAGTTATTACACGCCAACATAAATGATGGCTTAGACCCCTAAACAATCCCATCAACTTACCGGAGCTAATCAAAAGATCCCAGCGAAATTGCGATTATTTCATTGCCCAGACTTATAGTCCGTTGGGTTAAGTGCTTTGATGCAGGGGACAAATGTTACGTAGACGACATCAAAAGCTAGGGCTTGTAATAGACGGCTTACCTCACGATACATTATCGAAAGCAATGTTAAAAAAAAAAAGAATTGACGTTCCCTCAATTTAGACCGTTTGTTGTCGCCGTCAAGTGTTCTCAGCTATTAGATTTACGAAGGCTCTTGGTGTTTTGTGTAAATTAATTTTGTTGGAAATATATAATGTTGATTGAAATTAATTTTTGAAACATGTTTCATTCTTATCTAAGATTTATTGGAATTTTGAGAGATTTCTTTTAAAAATGTCTAATAAGTTTTTTAAGACGACTGGTGATGTTCATACTCATGATGTAGCTTGAATCAGTGAGGTCAGAAATTGGGGAACTTATCTCCATTCAACAAAGATGAGGTTCAAACCCACGAGTACAATGGTCTAATAGGGGTTTGAACCTTGCTACACACAACACTATTACTTAACCAACATACTAGTTGCAAGCCCAATTTTGAAAGATTACTTCTTGTAACTTAATTTCGTTTACTTTTCAAGGTTCAAAATCAATGTGCAGATCTAAAAAAATAGATAGAAATTCTTTTTAGAAGACATTAACTTTTGATAAGAGTTAACCAAAATTGGATACTAGACAAAAAAGAAAGAAAGGAGAAATAATTGACAAAAAAAACTATTCTAAAGAATAGTGAAGGGTGTTGAAACATACACTACTAGCTATAGGGAATAACACAATGGTAGGTTAAGAAAGAAAATGAAAACTAATGTTAGTAACTCCATGTTAGAAAGAGACCACATATATTAGCCCGAGCAAGAGAAAACACAATAGTTCTCGACAGAGCACATACATTAGCTCTAGAGAAATGATAGACAATAGCAAATGGAACTTTTGTTGGTATTTTGTAGTATAATTATTAATATTTATGATCTTATTTACTTATTTTTCCGAATAATTTATCTTAGAGCTAACATCACAATTTGTATTGAGCTTAGAGTTCAAGGTATTATAGTTTTACTTTTTTAATATTAGAATGGTATGAAAAGATATTAAAAGTTAGTTGTAGCCATTTATATTAAATGTAAAAAATAATGTATGGAAAAAAATAAAAACTATTTAAATTCATAATGCTTTAATTTAATTAATTGTAAATAGAATCATGAATCAAATAAATGCTATAGCATATGTAACCATCATAAATGTCCAACAAAATCTATTATAAGATACTAGGAAGATGCATGTAAAACCCTTAGAGATTATAAAAAAGGCCTAAAGCCATCATCCTTAGAATAAAAATAACTAACTACTCAAAGGAGGTATCAATGATTCTTCAAAATTTATAGAAGTGAATTAACAAAGTAAAGTCAATCAAATTGTAGTTGTTTAAAAAATAATTTGAAACCCTTTAGATGTTAAAAAATTAGTCTATGATGCAATTTCACATAATATCATATAGTACAACAAATCAACAAAAATCTCATTATAAAGCTATCAAGGACAAAGATATCAATAAAAATATCTATAAGAAGCTAATCATAAAATTTATTCCTATATCCATTATAGTAAAGGAGGTTGTATATTTATCACAAATGATAATGGATTAGTTATTGAGCTCACTTCAAACACACAAAGAAATGCATGATTAACTTTATTCCTCCTTTCCTATAAAAAAACATACAAATCTTAAGCCGACATAAAAATATGGGGGAGATTGAGAATGGATTTTTAGACGCATTGAAATAATTATCTCACAAAGATCCAAATATAAATGATTAAATTTCTAAGAGGAAGCATGTAGATCACATCAAAGATAAAAAAGAAAAAGAGAAATAACAATCAATCAAATCATATGTATGATAAAAGTGATACTAAATGATATTATTTTCAAAAGAAGGGTCATTCTTCAAATAAATGGAGAAAAGATAGATTGACCAAATCAAGTAAATTGAAAATATGGCTTATAAAAAGGAGGTTGAACCTAGGAAGTAGTTAAAAAATGTATCGTATGCAACATTAATAATTAAAGAAAAATCCTTTTTAGTGCCCTAATACATGTAACTGATATGAATCAAATGAGATTCTAGATTAGAAATGCAAACTAAGCTCTGAAACTTTTATGGCATGTCATTAGAAGTGTAAAATAGTTTTATATATAGTCTTGATAGGAGAGTTTAACTCTAACTTTTAGGGTAATTACAATTGAAATTTTTTTTGAGATTATAGAGTGTATGTGTATAAACTAGTTAAAATGATAAATTTTAGTATAAATTGTATAATGCAAAACATAGACTAATAATTGAGATGTCCAATTGATAAGATTATACATTAGGAATGATAAATTTGGTTATGTAACTCTCTTTAGAGAAGTCCTCCAAGAGTTGATGCAATAACATGGTTAAAAATAATTTAGTCAATCATGAAATGATTCTTTAAGATAGTTTGTTGTAAAATTCTAACCCTTATACTTAGACATGCTCTTGATTAAATTGAATTGGCACTCTTAATATCATCTTAGATATTTTAAATGATAAAAAAATTTCTTTTTATAGGGTTCTAAAAGGTATTTATGAGTCTAGGTTGACCAATAATGATCAAATAAAGATATGAGAATTGGATCACATATCATTATCTAACACTTGCACAAGGATTAAAGAAGGGGTGGCAAAGTATTAGGACCAGTGATCAAGGCCATAGGATTTGGTTTTAATTATAACATATGGAAACACTAGAATAGGTTAAGAAGGGACACTAAAGTAATGGCCCAAATAGAATTTGAAATTGTAAAAGTATACAGTTTACTAGAATACATTTTAGACCTACTTTAGAGAGAGAGAGAGAGAGAGAGAGAGAGAGAGAGAGAGAGAGAGAGAGAGAATCCATGGTCTACCAACTAGAAAGTTGTGTTATGCTAGAGGTCTATGAAGATGGCATGAATTCCAATGCCCAAGAATTTGAGTTATATTGGGTGATTCATTTAGTGCAACAAAATGATCTCAGTACCAAGCCAGACAAGGTAATCAATGCTTGAGAAAGCATAAATGATATCAATGATGATTATGCTAAAAATTGTGCTATATTAGATGACCAATTCTTAGAAAGTGTAAAATCAAATAATATGAAACCATTTCAACCAAACCTTATTTGTAAATAATATTAGTTGTGTGTGCATCATTCTTACTCATATTGAAAGCAATGACTTAGTTTTACTTGAAATTAATTGTATATCATAAGTATGAAAAAGTATACTCATTTATCAAAATTTTGTTAGCAATACGATGTGACATGTAAATAATGGAAAATAAAAGGGAGAATGTGGAGAACCTTGTTTGAGTTGAATATTAATATTTATTAAGCTGATAAGCATTATTTGTGTGGGATTTCAGCCCCACACATGCCAAAAAATTTTCCATCCTCCTTTCTTGCATGCCTGCTCCCGCCATCTACAAACCCTTTCTAATGTCGCCCACAACTAAGACTGGCACCGCAATGCCAGCAAGGAGGTCACTAGAAACACACAACCATGGAGGAGCTTGGCAAGCCAGCAGCCGCACATCCACCGACTACACTGTGAGACCCCACCAACAAGTAGCTTTCCACTGATGACCCACAACCAATGACAAGCTTCCCTAGACAAATGGTTGTGCCTCCTATGTAATGCCAGCACAACCACCTCACAACAAATCACCAAAGAGAGGTATGTATTTCCTTGCACTCCTTTGGCAATGTGATTCATTTAGCACTCTTCTATATTTGTTACTCTCATTCATTATGAATAGTTGTTGTCTTTTGATGTATACATATGGCCTCTCAAGAAACTTGAGAGGGGGGAAATTATATAAATGGCCAAACACAAATGGCTTCTGAAGATGAAACACATGGGGGAAATATAGAAGGTCAAACACAAATGACCTCTGAAGATGCAAAGCAGGCCCGGGGAAACACAAATGTTTTAAGTTTCAAATTCATGTCAAATCTATAACATTTCCTGATGCTTTCCTTTGTTCTAAGTGCCCTACACAACAAAGAATATATAGTATTATTTTGAAACTTCTAATTGATGGTAATGCTCTCTCATATTTTGCAAAGTTTGATTTTTCCCCAAACCTCTACCAACTAGGGCTTCCTTCACAGAGAAATTTTCTTTGTCTGCTACAATTTCCCCTTTTTATATTGTCATTACTTCAACAAACTGCTACTCATACATGTTTGACTTCAAACCAAAAAATGCCCCTTTCTTTGGAATGAATTCCTTTGTCTTTCTCTTTTACATGAATATACATTTTATCCCATGAGTAAAAGCTTGCAAGATACTCCACCTTTAATCCTTTGAAAAATATTTGCACTTGTATTTTTTACAGCTCCAATTTGTCTTACTTCTCCCCTCACCTTGCTTGGTAAAATAGATCATATTCTACAACATATAATCATTTCATTTTGGTAAAAGAAACCTAACAAATTACAATAATATCAATGTGGAAAAAATAAAAATATCCTTTATTTCTATTTCATTAAGTATAAAATTTACACCATATCCTATTGTCATGCTTGATACTCACCTATATATTCCTTTCATAAAGGTATTCTACTGATTAAGTAAAAACATTATGTCTTGGTGTAAATGTTTATTTCCCTCTTACATCTTTAGTGAAATCATTTCACCTCAACTAAAATTTTCATGAGCACATTTGATATCATTTTGATAATCAGATAATTTCCCTTTTATCTGTTCATGTGAATGTGGACATTTTACTTTGTTTGAAATTTTCACCCTCTACGTGAAATATTATGCTCTACATATACTTGGCTCCTTTGAACATCAAATTTTTTTATCCTTTCTAGTAGATAATTCTGTTGAAAATAAACATTTCATCCCATTGTCTCTATTTTTCCACTTGGTATCTGTTATACACTAACTTTGCACCTTTGTCTCAAGCTCTCTTGGTCTTGATACCTTAGTATAACATGGGAATCATCTCTAGGTTGTGGGACCTTTGCTAACTGAGATGAGACCTCCAGGTTCTAGGATGGTTCCTCTTGGATGATCACCTTAATTTGCTTCTAGACATGAAAGTAAAACTTCTAAGGGAAAGGGATAGAAGGAATGCTTGGAAAGGGAAATGACTGAAAGAAAACTACCTACTAGGTGATGCACCAAAATTAGGGTTTGGATCTCAATATAGAGAAATGGAATTAATGGGAGGCTTAGGTCTAAGAGGTCACAACTTATTGAATATGCTTGCATAAGTATTTCATAGAAGGGTCTGAAGATAAGACACAATTTATGACCTGCAAGCAGACTTTCACTTCTACAACTCGGTGTAGGATTAAGACAAGACTGTTATGGGGCTGAAGTATACCCCAAAAAGAATCTAAATTAGATCAAACATAGTAACACACATAGTTATAAAAAATAAGAGGGATCAGGAACCCTAAGATATCACTGAAAACATCATATACTTTGATTCGATAAGAGATAAACTCAGACCAGGAAGCATAGGGACATGAACAATTGTCACATAATACCTCTACAATGTTTGGATTCATCAATGGGAGAAAGACAACTGTATAAGCCAGAGGGCAGAGAAAATGCCATAGATGACCTTTAAGAAAAGGTGAATTTCTTCTACAAATTCTCCAACTCCTAGCTACTAAAAGCTCCAAAACAATATATACATACTCAACTGCACACATGCAGGAGTCAAAAGCCTAACTAGGGTTTCATGGATTTTACATTAGACAAAAAATAAAACCCCAACTGCCATCAAATCTGATCATAAATGTAACTCTAAAAATACTATGGCTGATTAGATATTATGTGCTCATCTCTGTACTGCATTAACCTGCAGACAAATGACCTAGATTCATCTTCCTTCCTGCACAAAAGTCTCACCATGAATGCTCAAGCTGTTATGTTTTTGAGACAAGAATCGACCCATGACAGCTGCCCATACCTGCTCATCATCTTCTTTTAACTGCAAATGTCCTAGAGACAAATTCTTTAAGCTACCTCACCACTTGCAACCTACAAATTAGATACTAGCAAAAAACTCTCTTAGACATATTTGATTTTGAAAACTAATGGCTAGTCGGTCATTTAAAAACATAACCGTCGATCTCTTTTAATTCCTAGGAGACGAGCGGCTCAAATTAACTTTGAAATAGTTACGAAATCCTTTAAAAGTTTGAGTCCACATCAGGAAGTCTCGACCAATGGGATTTGAGCATGTCAGCACCTTTGTCATATTTGGACCCACCCTGAGTCTTCCTCTTTTAAGTTACTTAGTGACTGTGTGACTGAGGAATTTTAAGTCGCGAAATCCTTTTGAAAATTTTGGTCTGGTTAAGCAATTCAGCGAACAAGGCTTTTTATTGAATCACTGGGTCTTTCTAATAACCCTAGTTATATCCCATGAACAAAAGAAAACCTCTTTATTCACTGACTGACAAAATACCTTTAACCGCTAATGAGAATTCTGACCTATGTTTGGTGAACTAGTGACCAAAGACAATCACTAGGTCATCAAGAACTTTAGGTCTTCACTAATTTATCCTGCGATCTTATGAATACACACATTTTCATGCTCGCTAGATCATTTAGGGAATTGCTATTTTATCACATGAATATGTGACCAAAAGGAACTTATCAAAGCTGCCAAAACTTTGTTAACCCTGGGCCCATCTCCACATGTCAATCTTCTATTCGCTTTGACAGCCTCATCAACGACACCTTGGCAAGCCCCTAACATCATTTCCACTATAATCTCTAGATTCCAACCTAATGGTGGGCGCAAAATCTCATACCCTTCGAATATTTCTTCAGATCATATGCCCACTATAGATATCTTTTAAGCTGAAACCCCCTCTGACACACCAAACCCACTGGAAGTCTTCGTCAACACTACATGAACCAATTACATTCGAGCAAGTCAGCACACCTGACAAACATGGACCCACGATCTATAGAAGAGCATCGAACAGTTGTCGCTAAACCACTGACTTAAACAATGTGCATCTTATCCTAGCAGCATAGTGATAACCACAAGATCTTGCTATATTTTAACCTTTTGAAAAGATCAGGACCCACTAACATGTGCCTGATCATCATTATGTGGACCAACCAGAAGCGAGCATGTTAGAAAGAAAGGACCCACCTGGAAACTCTGACAATAAATCAAGATTGACGGTTGGCACATGATCTGATGTTTTGACACAAACCCATGAGAACACACGCTAGTCATAGATCTTCAAACTTCTGACATCCTTAGGCCTGCTAACAAAAATACAAGTCATCAATCTCTCGACCAATAGGGAGCCTGCACATAGGACACCGTGGCAATGGACCCACAAAGGAATGAAGCACTGAGAAAAGGGAAGATCAACGGTCCTCTAAAGATCTCATGCTCTGACAACAGCTGATGAGAAGATACCCCTACCATTAGATCTTCCTAACCAGGACCCCACTCTAACAGTCAATCTTGATACTGAATCGACAGCTAGTCTTAAAACCTGATGCTCCTGAAGATTCCTTGAGATTATCAGACAACCATCAGATTAGAATCTTCACCGCTGCTTGTAGAATTAACTCAACTTTGACCTGGTGAATCAGTGAACAAGGCAATTTCATTCACAAAAAACTCTAAGGGACTGTGGTTAAACCGAGGGAATACACGAACAAAGAGATTTCGCTAGTTCGCTGAATCATGAATGAACCCAGGGTTAGATCATGCCAACACCCAAATAAAGACCATTCATAGGGTCATCAAATAGCTTAGAACACTGCCAGAAGAGTTGAGAAAACACACGATTAAGGGAAGGTTGGCCTTTTCACTGGGTCGCAGGATGTTAAGACTTAACTGCCAAACATTTGGCGACTAAGAAAAACAACGTGATTGCTGATTTGCCGAACCAAAAGCTTAATCGCCAGAGAACTTGGAGAACTAGCGACTGAGGCAAACATAAAGTGCACATGGGTTTTGAAGACTTAAGTGGCTGATAAAGTAACAAGGAATTATAATAGGGCTTAGGGTTTTCTGAGGGTTTTTTCATATAACGGCTAGATTTTTCAAATTTTTAAACTACAGACAAGGGAATTAAAAAATTATAGAGGCCAAGAAACAAGAGATAAAGCCATGGAATTTTGTAGAGTGCTTGGCAAGGTGAAGACAGAGACCTGGGGATAGGTTTTAGCCAAATTTGCATGGTTGTGTAAATTAGGGTAACATTTTGGCAATTTTTGTTGGATGTCAGCATGCTAGACATGGACCAGTGGCCTTGAGCTATCCATTGGGCATGGGGCCTATCAAAAATAAAAAATTCTCATAGGGAGATAGAACTGAAATTGGAGAGACAAACTTGTGCATAGGCACTTCTTGAAAAGTAGGAAACTAACCTAGAAAGCACGGAAAGAAAACAGGGGAAAAACATATTTACAAGAATTTACAAGAAAACTTACAAAGAGGGATTAACCTCAAAACAAGGCTTCAAGTAGAAACCATTTACTAATATTAGCAAGGCATCTCCTTCAAGTTTTGAAAGCTGAAAGGCACTAGATCCCTCATACTCTATGATTACAAATGGTCCACCCTAGAAAGAGTCAAATTTAGTGTGCCTGCCAGGTCTGGATCTGAATTCATCCCATTTGAGAACTACATCTCCAACCTTGAAATTTTTGACCCTGACTCTTTTATCAAAGCTCTTCTTTGTTTGATTCTGATGAAACTCCATATCTTGCATTGAATTTCTTCTGAGTTCTTCGAATTCCATTAATTCATCATCTCTGATCTATAAGGGATTTTCTTCATCAAATAGGGCATATTGAGTAGCTAGGTCCAAAGTTGATAATTCAGTTGAAATGGACAACCTAGCCTCTCTGCCATACACTAGCACATAAGGAGAATTACCAATGATTTTCTTTGGGGTAATTCTATCTAACCACAATGTAGACCTCAACTTAGTATGCCAATCTCTCTGATTATCTTGCAGAGTCTTCTTGATTATCCTAATCAAGTTCTTATTGGTGGATTCTGCCAAACCATTGCCTTGAGGGTAGTAGTTGGAACTGGTATTCAGATAGATGTCATTCTTGACTGCCCACTCTGAGACTTTGAGGCCTATGAATGCTAAGGCATTATCTAAAATGATAGAATCAGGAGTGCTAAACCTATGAACTATGTCATCATAAAAACTTAATATGGAACTCTCATTGGCCTCTTTCAAGGAAACTCACTCTGTCCATCTAGTGAAATAATCAGTTGGAGTGATTATCCATTTATGGCCTATACTAGATGGAGTATTGATCATACCAATAAAGTCTATACAATACTTCATGAAGGGCTGCTTTGTTCTAACTGGCTATAGGGGCAAGGTTGCAAGCCTTTCTTTTCCTGCAAACATGGCACACTTAATGCATTTTCTAACATAATTATGACTATCCTAAAAGATAGATGGCCAATAGTATCCAACCCTCATGATTTTAAAAGTAGTAGTCCTAGGAGAGAAGTGACTTCCAGAAGGTCCATCATGAAACTCAAATAGGACATCTGCTAACTTTTCTGAATCTATGCATCTCAAAAGGACACCATTGTGATCCTTTCTAAAAAGAACATCATCAATCAGCACAAAAGGAATAGATTGTAACCTATAATACCTTCTTTTTGCTAAATCCAAACCTGCAGGACATTGTCCTATCTTCAAGTAATTGATCATATTAGGCAACTAGCTTGTTGCCTTGTGTTGTTCTTCTATAGAATGCACCACCAGAGATGCATCTATTATTTCTAATTTCTTTGAACTTTCATCCTCTGCCAAATGCTCACAGAGACCTCTTCCTCTAACCAGCTTGGTGGTTTGAATATCTATATCATATTCCATCACCTTGGTGATCCAACCAGCTCTTTTCTCATTTAGGTCCTTGGAAAGCAAAAACTCTTTAACACTTGGATGAGTAACTTTCAAGTGTACCTTGCTATGGGTTAATAGATATCTAAACTTTTTAAGGCTCTTCACTATAGCAAGTACAGGCTTCTCTACAAAATAGTATCTCTATTCATACTCTTCTAAACCTTTGCTAAAGAAAGCACTAGGTTGCTCCAATCCATCTAAATTTTCTTGGGTCAACATTGCAGATATGGCATCATGACCTCCATAAGCATGAAGGATAAAATCCTTACTAAAATTTGGGTTTAACAAGGCAGGAGCTTCTGTTAGGGCCTCTTTGATAGATTGGAAATTGAGTCTCCCTTCCTTGGTCCAACTAAAAGATGAACTTTTCTTCAACATGGCTGTCAAAGGCTTGAGTAAATCTACAATGTTAGGTAAGAATCTCCTAACAAAGTTAATCTTTCCTATGAAAGATTGGAGACTTTTCTTATGATGTGGTAGAGGTAGCTCTAGAATAGCTACAATTCTCTCAAGATCTACTGTGATCCCTTCTTTGGATACTACATATCCCAATAGTTTTCCTTCATGAACTACAAACACACATTTCTTGGGATTAAGAGATATCCCAAATTCTCTACACCTTTCAAAAATCTCCCTCAAATGTTTGATATGGTCTACTGCATGTTTAGAATAGATAGTTATGTCATCCCAGCACAAACTTGTACATGAGGCTTTTAAAGGCCATATCCATTTCCTTTTGAAATTTAGCTCCTGCATTTGACAAACCAAAGGGCATATTCTAATAAGCCATGGTTCCCCACTTGGTTGTAAATGCAGTCTTGTATTGATCTTCTTCATTTACTAAGATCTGATTGTATCCTGAATAAGCATCCAATAATGAAAATCTCTCAGATCCAGAGACACATTGTAAGATTTGTTCCATGGAGGGTAATGGATGGCAGTCTTTTAATGAGGCCCTGTTAAGATCCCTGAAGTCAACACATAACCTTAGCTCCCCATTCTTCTTCCTGACAGGAACAAGGTTGGAGACCCAACTAGTATGTTTGATGGGGTAGATGATACCACTTTCTATTACTTTGAGTACTTCTTTATGCATAAGTGGTTCAAGCTAAAAAAAAAAAAAGAAAAAAGACAAAAAAAAAGGAGAAAAAAAAAAAGGAAAAAAGAAAAGAAAAAAAAGTTATTTCATTTACCAAGGTGCATAGGTGGAAAAGATAAATTTTTTTTTAAAAAAAAAAAAAAAAAAAAATCATTTCATTTATCGAGGTGTGTAGGTGGCATTTTAAAAATTTGTAGAAAGTTCTTGCATTTAATATTTGTATCTAGGTAGTTATACTTTTTTTTTTTTTATTGGCCCACAAAGGCAATGTAATTTTGTAATTGGCCCACATGGTGGTGCTTAATATTAATTGGGTGGGTATTTAATATTTGTATCAAGGTAGTTGCATTTATCTTTTATCCCACATTGGTTGTGTTGTAATATCTTGGGTGGTAAATGCCTATATAAAGAAAGCATAGGAGCATTCATAAGCAAGCTCTTCAAGTGAAAGCTCTCAAAGTTGTAGAAGCTCTCAAGTTATAGAATCTTATATTGGAGAAGAAGCTCTCAAGTTGTAAGCTCTTGGAGTTCAATCTCTTTCACTGCAAGATCTTGGATTGTAAGCTTTGAAGATGTAAGATCTCTCAAGTTGTAGTTATTTTCAAATATTAATGTATGCTTTGTAAAGCATTTTGTCTTCTCTTTGTCTCCATGTTGTTATGTTTTTAGTTATGAGTTGGTAAGGGTGGTGTGGCCCTTCATCAGTGGTATCAGAGCAGGAGTTCCTAAGTGTGTAGACAGATCACCGAGCGTGAGGCAGTTTGCACCAGGACCTTGGGTTGGGTGAATTTTTCCTCAAAAGGATGTGAGTATGGAGAGGAGAAAGAAGAAGATGACTTTTGTGATTGGATGGATTCTTAGAATTCCTAGACTTGAGAAAATTAGAGAGAGATATCAAGAAGAGACAAGAGTTGCGATACTGGATTTGAAGAAGAAAGTGGCTGAATTAGAAGCGAAGCTAAGAAAGAGAAAAGTGATTCAAAGAGATGATAATTCTTTAGATGAAGGAAGTTACAATGGAGTATCATGCAAGCGGTACAAAAGAAGAAGTAGAGCATGCAGATGAAAAGATTCATGAACCTGTAATTGAAGAGGATGATTTATTAATGAAAATTGTAGCAGTTGAGGAAGAGTGGAACATCTTGATTGGAGGTCAAAGGAAAGAAGCTGTTACATGCATTGTTGAGGTCACGGAAGAAGAAAATAAAGATGAAGATGTGAAAGAGGTAAATTTTTGTGAATCATGGAATGCTAATTTTAAGATAGATTTGAAAGATAATGATGATGGTTTATATAAGGACATTACAAGTGATGTTTGGTATGCAATAGAAGATTTGTACGAAATTATAGATTTTACTATAGGTGCATTAGATCCTATAAGTTTGGAGGAGAATGAGAATTACAGATGGACGAAGTTGATTGCAGAGGAGTATTGTCAGCAGCATATACTTGTTCCAACTAGGTGTTGGAAAAGAAGGAAAAAGGAAATATATCGGCAGCAGATACTTGTTCCAGCAAGGTGTTGGAAGAGAAGAAAAAATAATATCAGCAGCAGCTACTGCATTTTTTGAATCCATATCCACAAAATTTTTCCTACCTTGGGTGTCTGATGTAGGAGCATCTTGCATCACAAAATAAAATGGGGCATGATAAAAAAAAAAATAGAAAAAAAAAAAGACAAAAAAAAAGAGAAAAAAAAAAAGAGGAAAAAAAAAAAAGAAAAAAAAAGAAAAAAAAGATATTTAATTTACCAAGGTGCATAGGTGGAAAAGATAAATTTAAAAAAAAAAAAAAAAAAAAAAAATCATTTCATTTATCGAGGTGTGTAGGTGGCATTTTAGAAATTTGTAGAAAGTTCTTGCATTTAATATTTGTATCTAGGTAGTTATACTTCTTTTTTTTTTATTGGCCCACAAAGGCAATGTAATTTTGTAATTGGCCCACATGGTGGTGCTTAATATTAATTGGGTGGGTATTTAATATTTGTATCAAGGTAGTTGCATTTATCTTTTATCCCACATTGGTTGTGTTGTAATATCTTGGGTGGTAAATGCCTATATAAAGAAAGCATAGGAGCATTCATAAGCAAGCTCTTCAAGTGAATGCTCTCAAAGTTGTAGAAGCTCTCAAGTTATAGAATCTTATATTGGAGAAGAAGCTCTCAAGTTGTAAGCTCTTGGAGTTCAAGCTCTTTCATTGCAAGATCTTGGATTGTAAGCTTTGAAGATGTAAGATCTCTCAAGTTGTAGTTATTTTCAAGTATTAATGTATGCTTTGTAAAGCATTTTGTCTTCTCTTTGTCTCCATGTTGTTATGTTTTTAGTTATGAGTTGGTAAGGGTGGTGTGGCCCTTCATCATCTTTTGCCTCACTGGTTTGGCATTTGATTCTAATTCAATAGTGTGCTGAGCAAGGGAGGGGTCAAAACCCTTGAGATCTTCATATTGCCATGCAAAAACATCACTAAATTCCTTGAATAACTAAGTGTAAGCTTGCTTTTCCAATTCAGTGTTCACTTTTCCAAATTGTTAGCTCTTACCTAGTTCCAACTCTAAGTCAACACAATGTTCTTGTTGGATTACCAAACCAGCTTTATTTTTCTTGACTTCATCATGCTTGTTGAAGATAGTCTCTAAGGTGAAAAGGCCTCTCGGCATCTTATTGGACTTCAGTTGTATCACTTGATCACCATAGTGTTGTGATAGCCTATCTTGATTATACTCTGAAAAAATAGCTTCTTCAAACAAGAACTGTAGAATTTGTTCATCATTGTCAAACACCTTCCAATTGACATTATTATCAGGAATATATGGTCTAACAATCACTTTGATATGTTGTTGATCCATTTCTTTTGAAATGCTATTTGGAATGTCATATTGGGATCCAATAGTAGCTAACATGTCTGCACTTTGATTTAACTTTCTAGGGATGGTAACAATATTGAAAGCGTGGAAATCTTCAATTGCATCCCAAAATCTATGTTTGTATGCTTTAAAGGTGTCATTCTTGGTTGCACTTATCTCTCTTACTTGGCTGACAACTAATTCACTGTCACCATAAACTTTTAAGGCCTTAAGCCCTCTTTTTCTAGCCCATTCTAGTCCATTGACTAGGCTTTCATATTCTGCAGTGTTGCTAGTGTAGGAGAAATTGAATCTAAAGGTAGTATAATACCTTTCTCCTTTTGGGGACACTAGCATAGCACCACCACCAGAACCGTGTCTACTTCCAGCTCCATCAAAAAATAGTTCCCAAACCTGATTGCTTTGATCCTCTGAATCAGTGTCCTCTTTGAGAAGGCTTGGTTCTATGGCCCCACTCTCTTGTATTAAATAACTTCCAAGACCAAAATCCCAAACAATATTTTCTTGGACCTTTGAAGCTCTTTCATCTAGAAAAATATCAGGGATACTTTCTATCTTTGTGCTTGCTTCGCTAATGGTTTGGAAGTCACTGTCATCAAATATAGGGAAATTCGCATTGATGGTGTTGGGTACATATGGCTCTATATGGTGTGCTACTAAGGGTTTTGACTTAATGGTGACCTTGGTCCCATACCTTGTATGAAATAGCATGTGAGACCAATCAGAAGATAGGTAGCCTCCTATCTTGGCTATAAACTCCCTTGAAAAACATATAGCAAATAATCCAGGGAGATCTATGATATATATATCAAGGAGGATGGAAAAATTAAGACTAGCATGGAGTATTAAAATGGTATCCTTAGCCACTCCTATAGTATTGTCTGAGGTTCCATCAAGTTGTGTAACCTTCTTTTGAAAGGGTTCATATTTTAGTCCTAATTGGTTAGCTACTTTCTTGGGCATTACAGTGCTAGTAGCTCCACTATCCACCATACAATTATGTACTAAAGATTTTCCAATGATTAAAGATACATAAAATGGAGGTGGCTTTGAGTTCCTACCTTGAATGGCATTGTCCTTAGAGTTGCCACTTGGGGCCTCCTTTTGTTGTTCAGTGTTAACCAACACTGGCTTTGCAGCTTCTTTTGTAGGTTGAGGAGTTGCTACTTCTATCATGGCCTTCTTCAAAATTTCAGGTTGTCCTGGAAGAGCCAAAGAGTGCCACATGGACATGGTGACATTCACCTTCTTCATGTTGTCTACAATGTTATAAGGTGTCACAATGTGTACTCTTTGTTGTGTCTTCACTATGATGGGCTCCACTTCTTTTGAAATTTGGCCTTCTTTGCTTGTAATGATAGGAGCCTCCTTGGGTGTGATGGGGGTAGCTTGTTGTAGTGGCTCTGTAGATGTAGTAGCTTTGGCATTGGAATCTGCTCTTCTCTTTGCTCTTGTATAGGAAACAAAAGTAGCTTCATCATTGACTCCATTGAAGTCTGGTTGCTCCCAATTGAAGAGAGTAGTTTCAATCTCTTGTGGTTCTTGTTGAGGAACTGACCCACTGGATGAAGCCTCTGATTGAGCTTGTGAGGCATTTTGAACCATTAGAGCCCGGTTTATCCATCCATTTAAACATGTAGCCTGATTATGAGGCTGATTACAAGGGAAACACCATTCATTCTCCATAGCCATGTTATTTTAACTAGGAACCATATCCCTCACTAGATTTGCAGAATTTATAGGTGCAGGGTTATATGGTTGGAATGATCTCTGATTAAAACTTTTTCTTTGCCCTTGATAGCCTCCTTGGTATGGTGGCCTATTTTTTTGATAAGGCTATCCTTGACTTTGATATTGCTGATTAGGACCTTGGCCTTGTGGCTGAAATGGTGGTCTGATTCCTTGACCTTTCTTCTTTAGATTTGTTACTTCTTTAGTCAAGGTCTGCAACAAGTTGGTCATTTCTTGTTTACTGCTTTCTTGACTACTCTTTATCTCTTGTAGCTCTTGAGAGAGACTAGTTGTTAGCTCTTGGCCACTAGTACTAGCTTGGGGACCTAATATGGTGGGAATAGGTGTAAATGGGGGTACTTGGGCAGGTGTAATGGGTTGAACACTCGGAAAGATGGGCATTGGAGGCCTTCTAGCAATCATGCCTGCCTGGATTAAACAATTTTCAGCCTTGACAGCTATGTCAAAAGCTTGGGGGAGAGAAGTACCACTCATAGATTGGATCATGATAGAAATTTGACCATTCAAACTTTGTAAATAATAAAGGAAAGCATGGTTAGCTAATGGTCTCACAGAGACTGGGATTCTATTCCATGTTTTAAGGAATCTACTATTATAATCTATCATTTTCTCTTGAGGGTCTCTCTTAATAGTTGTTAACTTCTCAACTAGAGACAAGTTATCTAATTTATCCTCAAAATGTTTACTCAATGCATCTCGTAACTCATCTCATGATGTAATAGAACCAACAATTAAAGTTCTAAACCATTCTAGTGCCTTACCTTTTAGAGAGGTTGCTAATAAATTTGTGCCCACATCCTCTAGAGTTATGTTGTGTATGCTGCAGATGGTGGTCACATCTCTTATGTGCTCAAAAGCAGTTGTCTTCCCTTCACCTGTGAAACCTGGTATACTCTTAAGTGCCACTAGGGGCACATCATGATGTTGAGCAAAATTTAATCAACTACCCTGATCAAAGGGTGAAAATGCAAATGGTCTAGCCATTGTAGGAGTTGTAATATGAATATTAACAACTATGTGAGCTGTATTCACTACTTGATTTGAATCTTCTTCTAGATCTCTGATTAGAGATCTTCCTCTTCTTCTAAAATGAAAGGGAAATAGTCTCCTTTCTAAAGTATCAGGAGGTGTAGATTCAACTCTTCTTGCAGGAGAAGTTCTTTGAGTTGACCTACCTTTATGACTTCCTTTTGAGGGCAACTCTGAAAATTTGGTAGGCTTTGAGCTTCTAGTCTCAATCTTTCTCATAAAACTTTTGAACAAGGTAGCCTGGATCCTTGAAATCAGTGGAGTCACCAGACATACTTGGTTGAATGACTTCTAAAATCCTATTCTATGCAATCTATATATCGAAGATAGCATACTTTGAATTTGAATAACTTCTTGTCCCATCAGGCATGCCAGAATTATTATACACTAAGTTTGCACCTTTGTCTCAAGCTCTCTTGGTCTTGATACCTTAGTATAACATGAGAATCATCTCTAGGTTGTGGGACCTTTGCTAACTAAGATGAGACGTCCAGGTTCTAGGATGGTTCCTCTTGGATGATCACCTTAATTTGCTTCTAGACATGAAAGTAAAACTTCTAAGGGAAAGGGATAGAAGGAATGCTTGGAAAGGGAAATGACTGAAAGAAAACTACCTACTAGGTGATGCACCAAAATTAGGGTTTGGATCTCAATATAGAGAAATGGAATCAATGAGAGGCTTAGGTCTAATAGGTCACAACTTATTAAATAGGCTTGCATAAGTATTTCATAGAAGGGTCTGAACATAAGACATAATTTATGACCTACAAGCAGACATTCACTTCTACAACTCGGTGTAGGATTGAGAAAAGATTGTTAGGGGCTGAAGTATACCCACAAAAGCATTTAAATCAGATCAAAGATAGTAACACACATAGTTACAGAAAATAAGAGGGATCAGGAACCCTAAGATATCACTGAAAACATCATATACTTTGATTTGATAAGAGATAAAATCAGACCAAGAAGCATAGGGACATGAAGAATTGTCACAAAATACCTCTGCAATGTTTGGATTCATCAATGGGAGATATACAACTGTATAAGCTAGAGGGAAGAGAAAATTCCATAGATGACCTTTAAGAAAAGGTAAATTTCTTCTACAAATTGTCCAACTCCTAGCTTCTAAAAGCTCCAAAACAATATATACATGCTCAACTACACGCAGGTAGGAGTCAAAAGCCTAACTAGGGTTTCATGGATTTTACATTAGAAAAAAAAATAAAACCCCAACTGCCATCAAATCTGATCATAAATGTAACTCTACAAATACTATGGCTGATCAAATATTATGTGCCCATATCTGTACTACATTAACCTATAGACAAATGACCTGGATTTATCCACCTTCCTCCACAAAAGTCTTGCCATGAATACTCAAGCTGGTACCTTTCTAAGACAAGAATCAACCCATGACGGCTGCACAGACCTCCTCATCATCTTCTTTTAACTACAAATGTCCTAGAGACATAAATTCTTTGAGCTACCTCACCGCTTGCGGCCTACAAATCAGATACTGGCAAAAAAATCTCTTAGACATATTTGAATTTGAAAACTAATGGCTAGCCAATCATTTAAAAACATAACCATGAATCTCTTTTAATTCCCAATAGATGAGCGGCTCAGATTAACTTTGAAATGGTCATGAAACCCTTTAAAAGTCTGAGTCCAAGTCAGGAAGTCTCGACCAATGGGATTTGACCATGTCAACACCTTTGTCATATTTGGACCCACCCTAAGTTTTCCTCTTTTAAGTTACTCAGTAACTATGCAACTAAGGAATTTTAAGTCATGATATCCTTTTGAAAAGTCTAGTCTAGTTAAGCAATTCAGTGAACAAGGCTTTTCACTGAATTGCTGGGTCTTTCTAATAACCCTAGTTATATCCCATGAAGAAAAGAAAACCTCTTTATTCACTGATTTGTAGAATACCTTTAACCGCTAATGAGAATTCTAGCCTATGTTTGGTGAATTGGCGATCGAAGACAATCACTAGGTCACCAAGAACTTTAGGTCTTCACTAATTTATCCCATGATCTTGCGAATACACACATTCACATACTTGCTAGATCATTTAGGGAATTTCTATTTTATCACATGAATATGTGAGCAAAAGGAACTTATTAGAGCCACCAAAACTTTGTTAATCCTGGGCCCATCTCCACATGTCAATCTTCTATTCGCTCTGACCACCTCATCAATGACACCTCAGCAAGCCCCTGACATCGGTCCCACTATAATCTCCAGATTCCAATCTAATGGTGGGCACAAGATCTCATACCCTTTGAATATTCTTTTAGATCATATGCCCACCATAGATCTCTTTTAAGCTGGAACCCCCTTTGACACACCGAACCCACTGGAAGTCTTTGTCAGCACTACGTGGACCAATTACATTCGAGCAAGTTAGCACACCTGATAGATTTGGACCCATGATTTGCAGAAGAGCATCAAACAGTTGTCGCTAATCCACTGACTTAAACATCATGCATCTTATCCTAGTGGTGTAGTGACAACCACAAGGTCTTGCAGTATTTTAACATTCTAAAAAGATCAGGACCCAATGACATGTGCCTAATCCTCATTATGTGGACCAATCAAAAGTGAGCACGTCAGAAAGAAAGGACCCACCTAGAAACTCTGACAACAAATCAAGATCGACGGTCGGCGCATGATTTGATGTTCTAACACAAACCCATGAGAATGCATGCTGGTTGTAGATCTTCAAACTTTTGACATCCCTGGGCCTGTTGACAAAAATACAAGTCATCAATCTCTCAACCAATAGGGAGCCTCCACATAGGACATCATGGCAATGGATCCACAAAGGCATGAAGCGCTGAGAAAAGGGAAGACCGATGATCATCTAAAGATCTCATGCTCTGACAATGGCCGATGCGAAGATATGCCAGCCATTAGATCTTCCTAATCGGGACCCCACTCTGACAGTTAATCCTAATACTGAATCGACGGCTAGTCTTAAAACCTGATGCTCCTCAAGATTCCTTGAGATTATCAGACAACCATCAGATTAAAATCTTCATCGCTACCTATAGAATTAACTCCACTTTGACCTGGCAAATCAGTGAACAAGGCAATTTAATTTGCAAGATACTCTGAGGGACTATGTTTAAGCTGAGAAAATAGGTGAACAAAGAGATTTCGCTAGTTCCCTGAATCATGAATGAACCCAGGGTTAGATCGCGCGAACATGCGAATAAAGACCATTCGCAGGGTCACCAAATAACTTAGACCACCACCGGAAGAGTTGAGCAAACGCATGTCTGAGGGAAGGCTAGCTGATTTGCTGGGTCATGGGATGTTAAGACTTAACCGCCAAACATTTGGTGACTAAAAAAACAATGTGATCACTGAATCGCCGAACCAAAAGCTTAACCACCGGAGAACTTGGAGAACTAGCGACTGAGGCAAATATAAAGCACACATGGGTTTTGAAAACTTAAGTGGCTGATAAAGTAACAAGGAATTATAATAGGGCTTAGGGTTTTCTGAGGGTTTTTTCATATAACGGCTAGATTTTTCAAATTTTTAAACTGCAGACCAGGGAATTAAAAAGATTGTAGAGGCCAGGAAACAAGAGATAAAGCCATGAAATTTTGTAGAGTGCCTGGCAAGGTGAAGACAGAGACCTGCGGACAAGTTTTAGCCAAATTTGCATGGTTGTGGAAATTAGGGTAACAGTATCAAACAAAATTTACCTTTAATTTTAACTTTTGACTTGAAGTGTTGGGAATTTTTTGAAACTTTTAAGATAAATCTATTTTGTGTAAGTTCAGCTACTCATGAGAAATATGTACAAAAAAGAGCACAAGTTCCCCTATGTGCATTGGTGAGCATCCATATTCTAAGCATTTAAAACCCCCCATCTTGCATTTTCTTGGGAGCCAAACACTTACAACAAATCAATTTTGAGTATCAACTGCGTTCTATGCCTGCCTGTTCTACTTAGATGCCTACCTGTTCTAATTAGATATCATATTCAACTTTAGTAAAATCAATGTATTTTTTAAACTATAGTAGGCTTCAAACTTCATCATCTTTATTCATTTTTATCTCTGAACTATACAGGAAGCAGCAACAGATATAATGGCCTCCATAGATTCTCAACAAGAGGGAAATATTGTGAGTTGAAATTCCACCTCCACTCTATTTAAATATTTCTTGTAGTCATGATAGTTCTTCTTATGCTGAATATTTGATTGTGCTTATGGTTAGTGTTAGTGATGAACAATATAAATGCTACTAATTTCTTGCTAGAACTAACTTTGTAATAGAAGAATAGTAAACATAATAGATTAAATAAATAAGTTTCTAAATTCCAAAATTGGAAGAAAGCTGTCTGTTCAACTTAGATATTGTATTCAGCTTTAGTAAAATCAATGTATTTTTTATAAATTTAGTAGGCTTCCAACTTCATCCTCTTTATCATTTTTATCTCTGAACTGTATAGGAAGCAACAACAGATATAATGGCCTCCATAGATTCTCAACAAGGGGGAAATACTGTGAGTTGAAATTCCACCTTCACTCTATTTAAATATTTCTTGTAGTCATGATAGCTCTGCTTATGTTGAATGTTTGATTGTGCTTATGGTATAAAGGCTGCTAGTTTCCTTCTAGAACTTACTTTATAATAGAAGAATAGTAAACATAATAGGTTAAATAGATAAGTTTCTAAATTCCAGAATTGGAAGAAAGCTTTGAAGATTTGTTCTTTCTGAATAGAATTGATTAGTAATTTAAACTCTGAAGTTGGATGAAATCCCTAGTGTCATCCCTCACTCTTCTAATCAAAATACTTGTGCCAAATATGGTACACAACTTATGGATAATCGTATCTATAGGGAATTTGCATGTATTTTATCAAATCCGAAAACTATCCTTCACAATTTGTTGCCTCTTTCAATAGGTAAAATTGTGATAGCATGAGCAGCTGCTTGTTGTAAATGACTAAGTAGCAATGGCTCATTTTCCATATGTGTTGGTGTTTTGAAATTTTCCCAAATTGCATTCTCATTAGACCTATGACATTCCTCTAGTTGGATGACCTATATAATTTGAGGGTCTTTCACCTACAAATTCTGAAATCACCCTCCTCCTAGTGATTTGGGGCATACAACACCTTTAAGACCAAAAATCTAGTTGAATGGGACCCTACGGAAGCTTCAAGTCATTTTACACTCACTCTTTAGTGGTGTGAGGCATGGAACCCTCAAATACTATTGAATTTATGTAAAGTTCCCTGGTTGGTTCCAATTAAAGTTTACATTCAACTAGAGTTCAACTGATCAATTTTGATGATTTCACCATTTTCTTGAAGCTTTCAGTTTCCACAATTTAAATCATTTCTAGAGTGCAAATAAAGAAAAGCAACTGATAGAATAATGTTGCAAAAATTAATGAATTCAATTTCAGAATTTATACCCCATGTGGGGCTACCTAATTGATATGAATGTCTGAGATATGGCTAACATAAAATAGTGAATGACTCTGAATAACATTCCTTTCCATGAATGATTGTTCTCCCTTTGATTTGTATTTCTTGGTCACCTCATGTGCAGAATGATAGAACGGGTAACTTTATACTGTTGTTAGTTTCTTCTGTGACTTGTCTCCAAACAAAGAAGTAGTTTAGCATGCTTCCAAGATAGGTAATGGATAGTGAGAGCATTAGATATTAATGAACACAAAATTAAACTTGATGAACATAGGACATCCTTATTTCTTGCCTGTCTGCTCCCACTATCTACAAACCCTTTCTGATGCCATCCACAGCTAAGACCGGCACCGCAACACTAACAAGGAGGTCATTGGCAATGCATAGCCACAGAGAATCTTGGCAAGCCAGCAACCACACATTCACTCACTACAATGGGAGAGCCTCGCCGGCAAGCAACTTTCCACTAATGAACCACAACCAACGAAAAGCTTCCTTGGACAAATGTTTGTGCCTCCTCTGTAATGCCAGTGCAACTGCCTCACACCAAACCACCAAAGAGAGGTATATATTTCCCTGCACTCCTTTGGCAATGTGATTCATTTAGTGCTCTTCTATACCTGTTACTCTCATTCACTACAAATTTTTGTTATCTTTTGATGTATAAGATGGCCTCTCAAGAAACTCGAGAGGGGGGAAATTATACAGATGGCCAAACATAAATGGTGTCTAAAGATGCAACGCAAGGGGGAAATATGGATGGTCAAACATAAATGAACTCTGAAGATGTAAAGTAGGGGGGAAACACGAATGCTGTAAGCTTCAAATTCATGTCAAATCTATAACATTTCTTGATGCTTTGCTTTATTCTAATTTCCCTACACAACAAAGAATATACAGTATTGTTTTGAAACTTCTAATTGATGCTAATTATCTCTCATATTTTGCAAAGTTTGATTTTTCCCCAAACCTCTACCGATTAGGGCTTCCTCCTCCAAGAAATTTTATTCATCTGCTACAGTTTCCCCTTTTTATCTTTTCATTACTTCAAAAAACTACTAATCATACATGTTTGACTTCAAACTGAAAAATGCCCTTTCTTTGGAATGAATTATGCCCTTTGTCTTTCTCTTTTATGTGAATATACATTTTATCCCATGAGTAAAATGTTGCAAGATACCCCACCTTTAATCCTTTGAAAAATATTTGCACTTGTATTTTTTAGAACACCAATTTGTCTTACTTCTCCCCTCACCTTGCTTGGTAAAATAGATCATATTCTCCAGCATATTATCATTTCATTTTGGTAAAAGAAACCTAAAAAATTGCAATAATATCAATGTGGTGAAAATAAAAATATCCTTTATTTCTATTTCATTAAGTATAAAATTTACACCATATCCTATTGTCATGCTTGCTACTCACCTATATATTCCTTTCATAAAGGTATTCTGCTCACTAAGTAAAAACATTATGTCTTAGTGTAAATGTTTATTCCCCTCTTACATCTTTATTGAAATCATTTCACCTCAAGTAAAATTTTCTTGAGCACATTTGATATCATTTTGATAATCAGATAATCTCCCTTTTATCTATTCATGTGAATGTGGACATTTTACTCTGTTTAAAATTTTTACCCTCTACATGAAATATTATGCTCTACATATACTTGGCTCCTTTGAACATCAAATTTTTTTTTATCCTTTCCAGTAGATAATTATCTTGAAAATAAATATTTCATCCCACTGTCTCTATTTTTCCACCTGGTATCAAACAAAATTTACCTTTAATTTTAACTTTAGACTTGAAGTGTTGGGAAGTTTCTGAAACCTTTAAGATAAATCTATTTTGTGTAAGTTCAGCTACTCATGAGAAATCTGTCCACAAAAGAACATAAGTTCCCCTATGTACATTGGTAAGAATCCATCTTCTAAGCACTGAAAACCCCCCATCTTGCATTTTCTAGGGAGCCAAACACTTCCAACAAATCAATTTTGTGTATCAACTATGTTCTATGCCTGTTTGTTCTACTTACATGCCTACCTATTCTACTTAGATATCATATTCAGCTTTAGTAAAATCAATGTATTTTTTTTTAACTTTAGTAGGCTTCCAACTTCATCCTCTTTACTCATTTTTATCTTTGAATTGTACAGAAAGCAGCAATAGATATAATGGCCTCCATAGATTCTCAACAAGGGGGAAATACTGTGAGTTGAAATTCGACCTACACTCTGCTTAAATATTTCTTGTAGTCATGATAGCTATGCTTATGTTGAATGTTTGATTGGGCTTATGGTATAAAGGCTGCTAATTTACTGCTAGAACTTACTTTGTAATAGAAGAATAGTAAACATAATAGGTTAAATAGATAAGTTTCTAAATTCCAGAATTGGAAGAAAGCTTTGAAGATTTGTTCTTTCTGAATAGAATTGATTTGTAATTTAAACTCTGAGGCTGGATGAAATCCCTAGGGTCATCCCTCCCTCTTCTAATTGAAATACTCATGCCAAATATGGTACACAACTTATGGATAATCGTATCTATAGGGAATTTGTATGTATTTTATCAAATCTGAAAATTTTCCTTCACAATTTGTTGCCTCTTTCAATAGGTAAAATTGTGATAGCATCAACAACTGCTTGTTTTAAATGATTGAGTAGCAATGGTTCCTTTTCCGTACGTGTTTGTGTTTTGAACTTTTCCCAAATTGCCTTGTCATTAGACCTACGACATTCCTCTAGTTGGATGACATGTATAATTTGAGGGTCTTTCACCTACAAAGTTTGAAATCACCCTCCTCCTAGTGATTTGGGGCATACAACACCTTTAAGACCAATTTTCTAGTTGAATGGGACCCTACATAAGCTTCAAGTCATTTTACACTCACTCTTTAGTGGTGTGATGCATGGAAGCCTCAAATACCATTGAATTTATGTAAAGTTCCCTGGCTGGTTCCAATTAAAGTTTACATTCAACTACTTGAGTTCAACTGATCAATTTTGATGATTTCACCATTTTCTTGAAGCTTTCAGTTTCCACAATTTACATCATTTCTAGAGTGCAACTAAACAAAAGCACCTAATAGAATAATGTTGCAAAAATTGATGAATTCAATTTGAGCATTTATAGCCCATGTGGGGCTACCTAATTGATATGATTGTCTGATATATGGCTGACATAAAATAGTGAATGACTTCAGATAACATTCCTTGCCATGAAGGATTGTGCTCCCTTTGATTTGTATTTCTTGGTCACCTCCTGTGCAGAATGATAGAACGGGTAACTTTATACTATTGTTAGTTTCTTTCATGACTTGTCTCGAAATAGAGAAGTAGTTTAGCATGCTGCCAAGATAGGTAATGGATAGTGAGAGCATCATATATTAATGAACACAAAATTAAACCTGATGAACATAGGATTTCAAGATCTATTTGATATCAATGAGCATGGGTCTTCAAAATAGTCTCAACACCAACTCTAGTCTATACGGCCTGAGAAAATTTCTCCATGACATCTCAGAAATATGTTCAAGATTATATATAAGGAATTACACTAAAGAAGCTTCCCATTCAAACTCATATATTATTGCTGACAGAAGACAAAATCCACTTGAACTTAACAAATATGATAAAATCAGGGTCCTACACCTGATAATACTCATGTGTCTATATTCATCATTTCCTACTAACATGAGAAAGTCTTCATCATATTTTGTGATGGAATACCCAAAAATTGGCACCTTATAATTTTAATCAATTTTGGTGCATTCCTTTGAATTTCTACATTATCAAAGTCCTATTGTACAAGGCAATTTTATTTCTCCTACCTAACTTCATTTGACTTGGTGTCAAATACAGATAACCCTAATTTTGCATTAAAAATACACTATATTTAATTCCTAAGTATTCAACTTTATTGGCTAAATAATCCTTATGATTAATTAATTTAATTCTAAAGTCCTAAATGCTTTAAATTAAATTAATTCCACCCCCTTTAGCTAATACACATCATGGAATTAAATAATTATTTGGTTATTTGAATGGACATCTTTATTTAGATTTAATTAATTCAAAAATACTCTAAAAGCCACCCATGTGGCAATAATTCATTCTTTTAATTAAATAATTCCTCATATTTGTCTCACCATGGAAATGAAGATTCAATCATTTCTTTTCAAGAAACTCTTCACCCTCTATCCCGACTTTTCAATATTATGAGCTCCTTTTCCTCATTAAAGAGAGGCAATTGGGAGAGTATCCAAACTAAAGTCAATTTTAGTCTCCATTTTTATGCTTTCAAGATTTTTTATTGCATAATTAGATTAATTTCTCATGCTAGCTTAATTCTACTTTCATATTAAATTAGTTTTCTTATTTGTTAGTAGATTAATTCTCACATTCATTTCAAAGCTTTAGATTAAATCTACATTTCTCATATTTCCTTCAAGTTCTTAGTTTAATTGTATTCTCATATAGCTTAATTTCTCATTTTGATCATTTCAAGCTTTCAAATCCTCTATCTTAGTTTGGTCTAATGGTTGTTGGCTCTCCAATCTGAGAGTAATTCTAATACCCCAACTAATTAGGAGGCAATAGGTTGAATCGATAGATATTATGAATTGAGTAATTCATACTCATCTTCGTGATTCGATGATCAAGCAATGACCATGTTGTGTATATGGCTGAATTCTGAGGTCCATATTCAGGCATAAACATTTTGGCACTCACAATGGGGCAAAAAATTAATTTTTGGCCTCACTCTCAAAAATTATCTGATAAGAAATTTGCACTTTATCCGTACGGTCCATACAACTGTGTATGAAATCTCACATGAGCTTGCTGACTGTGCCGACCAAAGATTTTCTTTTTGGGTACTTTCTCATGTCTAGGTTTGCTAACAGTAGCACTTTATCATGCACTTCACAGTAATTTCTCATGTGTAGTGGTGTACTTCCTCGCGCAAGACTTGGTCTTAGTTTTTAAAAATTTCTCAGTTTGTGTGAATTTTTTGTACTGTTTTATGACATTATTACATGTTGTTTATTTCTATATCTCTATTTTTCTAACAGCATAATAGTGGGCTGCAAGTCGCTTGACAAAGAGATATAAACTTGCTAACAATTTGCTTGCAGGACAGTTGTCGAACACATTTAAAATGTTGTGCTTGTTTTTATTGCTTTCATCATATAGTATAATTAGGGCCTTTTGAATACTTCTTAAGGGTCTTGATAGTGAGCTAGGGTAATAGGCTCTTCATTACATGGAAGTGATGTCGATGAATGAACTTGATACCCAGATCTTACTAGCATGATAGATACCTAGGGAAGCAATGAAAGGTAGTGAATCTTTAGCATGTCTACTTGTTAGGGGATTATGCTCTTCTCTCTTTGAGACAACCAGAAGCCCAAAACCTCATGGATTGGTTGAGGAAGAACTAGCTCGGTGATGAATATATTTCAAGCATGTTTGGGTAAGGTGAAGAGGTAGAGAAGTATGCTCTTCTCTCTTTGAGAGAATCAGAAAATCCGACCCTCAAATCCAAGCCAAGTTGTGTCACCTTTAGAGGGCCTGTCAGAAGTTGAATCTCTGGGAATGACCCAAGTGAGTACACACCTATTTCTGGTGATTCCACCTCACTATAATAAAGAATTATTTCTTTAGTTTAAAGACTCCAAAGCCATGTTAATTTACTTCTCTTGATTTCAACTACCATCTTGAGAAGGCTTTGTCTATTGTACTGAGCGGCACCACTCCTAGCTCTGCTTGTGGGGGAGTATGACTTTTGGATGTTGGTGTGGCTACGAGGCCCTAGCCCTCTATTGGGGGCACTGAAGGTTAGTGTGAATGGAAGACCAGTAAAAACTTTCCTAGTTAGTTTCCTACCTAGATCACCTCCGAAAGGAGACATAATCTTTGCGCAGGGAGGGGGAAGAATCTCTCCCATAGATTCTCACCATAGGTATGCACCTAGACATTTGAAGGTGGTATATGACACTGGCCCCTGCTTCAAGGGTAACCTTTGAACATATAATATTGAGTCCTTATAAACACCAAAAACATGGGCGCCCTCTAGGGGGTGACACGGTTGTGTGAGGTGAACAGACGCACGTAAGCAATGAGGCATATATTTTGTCTTCTCTACCATTTTTTTGTAGGGATAACTATGTGTTTGTTTTCAAGTCTTAAACTATCCATCATGATTAAACAAAGACTCCCATGATTCTACCAAGTTTCTTTGTGCTTCGTTGAACTATTTGTGACTACTTCTTACATCACTATTGCTTGATCTAAAACTTTGTGCTTGTAAATGAATGATTGAAACCTTCAAAACTGAGATTGCTGATTCAAATTATCTTCAAACTATCTTCAAACTAGAAATTCTATCAGAGAAGAGTTTAGGCTATCTTGAAACTTGAATTTTTACCTTGAAAAATATGTTGAACTGTTGAACTTTGATCTTTTCCCATGCGAAATTTCACTTTCCAGAGCACTTCCTCACACGAGACTTCATTCTCGGGTAAAAGCACAAAGCTGTGTCACATTTCAGGACAACTTATCAGCATAGCTGAATTTGAGTATTTCTAACTAAAATTATTTTTTGTCAAACATATGGTCTAGCTAGATTCATTCTAGCTAAGTTAGATAAGTTCTTCACCTTTTCCAATTGGAAATATCTATTAAAAGCATGTTTTATAACAATTACTAAAGAAATAAAATTATTTCAGAAAATCGATGTTTCAATAACTCTTCCTCTTTTTAATGATATTTTTTTACAAATATAAAAATACCCTTTTTTAGAGCATAGAGTCAAGATTATCATCATATAATTTTTCTAATATTTTAATTAGATTTAATATATTATAATTTCAAAATACTCCAAGTAGGTATTTTAACATTCGAGAACAAGATGCTTCAAAAATAGAAAAAAATAGTAAAGCTTATCAAAAAAATTGAAAATTTATATTTAACACTAGAGGAGAGAGTTATCTTCAAGAGTGTGTAATTCATTTTCTGAATGGTGTAGATTTGATAGGGAAACTTGACGCGAGATGAAGATTGTCAATTTCAGGTATGTTCGACTTTGAGTAGTTATATTAGAGAAAATATACTTTGAAAACTAAATTTTCTTCTTTTTTGCACTAGCTATACATTTTATCTACGACATATTTTGAAATCAAAGGAAAAAAAAGATTATTTGCATATACTTTTTTCTTGCGAACAAGACCTTCATTTTTCAACATTTTTCAGCAAGTAAAAAATGGACTTAAAAAAATTAAAAACTATGTGAATTCTTGTTCAAAAAAAATTTAAAAAATTATAGGCATAAACTTCATCCACTTTTACACATTTCATTAGTTTACATCATCTCCAAATTTCAAACATAAATGCCATTTTTATGTCGTTAAAGTTAAAAAAATTATGTTTTGTTGACCTTTTCCTTTATAAAAGTGTGACACAGCTTTGTACTTTTACCCTCTCTCGCACAAAGTTTGACATTTTCTCATGTGGTCCAACACTTTCTCGCATGAACCTGTACCCTGGTTTACAAAACAATGAGTTATTTTCCATTGACTAGTGAACTTTTTGCCTGATTTGATTTTTGTTTGAGGTCTATTTTCTTTTTTTCTCCTATCGTCCACTATTTGAAACTGAGTGTCTCGAATGGAAAACTGAACAATTTTACTTAAACTCATATTTTCTCCTTGTTATTTCTCCAATCTCTTTGTGCTTTTGTACCTTACAATGTGATAATCACATCTTAGTTGTTCTAGCCATTCTCTTGATGATTCATGCTGGGTGCATCTCACATCTTGGTTGTTCTAACCTTTATCTCCTTTTTGTTATTCCTAGAGACAGAGTTCTAGCATAATCCTAAGTCCTCTCTCATTTCATTTTCATCTATGCCTATTACGACTAGAAGTGGCAATACTTTCCCCATTTGTGGAACTGGACAAGGGAGGGGTAAACCTCGTAATCAGAAAATAGGTCATCTCAAACCTATCGTGCAATCTAATTATTGTGAGGGATCCATAAGTTCTTCTTCATTGAGTACTTTGAAAGATAGCCCATCGCAATCGTCACCTCTAGTGTTCCAAGAGTGTTATAATCCACTATTTTAAACACAATCTGACTTATCATTTCAAGAACAGGACAACTCATTCTTTCAAAACAACTCATTGTTTCATAACCTTGGAAGGCCACTTCCTTGACCTAGTCATATTATTGAACCTATCGACCCTACTGAGGATATCAACTCATTTGAACCTATTGACCCTCTTGATCCTATTAAAGCACCAAAGGTTACCTTAGCTACACCCTTTCGACATCATTCATATCATTTTACTGAGTCTACATTCGCTACCCAATCCTACAAATGGGAGATCGATTTGATTTCTAACCCTGGAAAATATAGTCAAATGTATGAGAAATCTCAAATTAACCACCATCCTAATCAATTCCAAAATGATCAAAATCAAGACCAATCTCAGAACAAACCTCAGGGTGGTTAGCAAGCATATCATTATAGTCCTCCTTCGTATGATCAAAATCAATCCCAAAACAAATCTCAGGGTGGTCAGTAAGCATATCACTATCGCCCTCCTCCACATGAACAAGACCAAGATGATTGGCAACAAGATCAAGTCCCAAGCATTTATGAGATTCTTGGTAATGAAGATGAGGTATTAACCCAAAATGACATAGATATTGCAAAATCCAAGAAGGGTCTTATCAAGATGATGGAGATACTCCTTCTAGAGGAGAAGGATAAATAGTTTTTGGAACTAGCCAAACAAGGGGCCCAATTACCTCAAGACTACCAAGTTGAAATGCTTGTGGCCAAAGAAGAAGAGACTGAGACCGCAAAGTTGCAAAAGATGATTAAGGACATGCAAGACCAGATTAGCCAACTTGCGAGAGATAAAGATAAACCTGCACAATAATTCACGATGGAAAGCATCTCTTTCCAGTTTGATAAGAGTCTTCACATGCCACCTTTTCCAAAAGGTGTAGAACTACCTAAATATGACAAATACTTGGGTACTACCGATCCCCAAGATCACTTGAGGGAGTTTGGCTCTTTATCCATCGAATTCATGCATGATTAGACATACCTTATGCATCTCTTTCCTCATAGCTTGGGTGGACCAACTATGGATTGGTTTTCTTGATTACCTGCTGGAATCAAATCTTTTGACAAGATTGCTAATCTTTTTATCCAGCATTACTCCCACAATATTCAGCACCTAGTCAATATTCAAGATCTTTTCAATTTGAAAAAGTGACAAGGGGAACCTTTCCTAACATTTCTCCAGAGATGGAGACAACTATGTACAAAGTGTCCTCATAATCTACGAGAGTCTGAAAGACTCGACATATTTTTGGACAATCTTGTCCTAGATTTTTGGTATCAAGTGCAATGACAAGATCCCCTAACTTTTGATGGTATGATCAAACAAGTTGTACGCATAGAGACATTTATGATCAAGAAAGGAGAGTTGACTTTGCAAAAGGATAACAAACAAGGGTCTTCCTCTTCAAAAAAAGATAAAGGGAAGTTTGTCAACAAGAATAGAGATTTTGTAAATGATGGAGTGGTTGAAAATGTGACCCCGAAGCCTGTGAAATCTATTTTCAATATTTCCTCTAGTATATAGGCGGTCAAAGATATGAAGAAGGCTACAACATAGACTCAAAAACCTTTGAGATTTTCTAAAAACAAACCTTGGGCATCCCGACCCAAGCATGAGTTCACATCCTTAGGAAAAATGCTTGATGTGGTTTATAAAACTCTTGTACAAGATGAGATACTCTCTCCTTTGGAAAAGTGTCTCTATGATCTCCAACCATGACCTGATTGGTGGAATGACAACACATACTGTGAATATCACCAAAATAAGGGTCATAAGACTTCTAACTGTTGCCAGCTGCTCCATAAGGTCCAATATTTGATTGATAATAGTGACATTGTTGTGGATGGCCATAACAAGAATTCAGATCATCAAGCATTTAAAGATCCCTTTCCTCCTCATGAGAAAGGTGAACCTTCCAAGACTAAGAACACCAATGCTAAGGTCAATTACACATACACTAATGATGACAATTTCATTATTATGATTGAATCTATTGAGGTTGAGTATTACAATGTGATTACTATGAAGGGGAGCAGAGATGCTCCTATGACTAAGACTCCTTTTATCTTGGAAGGCCCCGGGTCTCATTCTTTCAAACCTGAATCATCTCAGAATTGCACAAACATTTTTACTCGCTCTCATGCAAAAATCACCATTAAGGGTCCTGACTCTTCTACATCCACTCTGAAGCAACCTAGGGAGAAAAATTCTATTGGTCTTGCCAACAAGAACTCAAAGTTGGTCCCTATATATAGCATGGCTAGTTATAGCATTCTAGACTAGCTGCAATGTACCAATGCTCAAATCACTATCTTTGAGCTATTGAAGATCTCACCTGCTCATAAAGAGATTCTAGATAAAGCCCTCCCTGAGGTGAACATCCCAAAATATTTGGATCTTGATCAATTTCAATCCATGGTGGGTCACCTAGCCTCACCCCACTATTTTTCCTTTTCTAAAGAAGATAGCCATTCACTGAGCCATCCGTACAATGCTCCTTTGCATATAGAAGTCATGATAGGTCCAAAGTGCATCTACCACGTCCTCATTGATAATGGTGCTAGCCTCAATATTCTTTCTGCTAAGCTGCTTACCCAACTAGGCTATGATGAAGATTGCATAGATGTCCATAAGAAAATTACCATTAAGGCATATGATGAAGAAGAGTGCAAATCTAAAAGTCTGGTTGTGTTGCCAATTAGAGTTGGGCCTGTTGAAAGAGATGTCCTTTGCCAAGTTCTAGATATTTCTCTAGCTTATAATATACTGTTTCATAGACCATGGATCCATGAATTGCAAGTGGTTCCATCTACATACCATCAATTTATCAAGTTCTCATTCCATGGTGCAAAAGTAATAGTTCCTTCCAATACCAATTATTCTTGTAACACGCTTGCACAATCTGTAGATAGTCTGGTCCCAACTAATCGAGAGTCCACTGAATTCTATGATGCCAAGCTCAAGGAAATGGGACAGACACTAAAACTTAAGAATACAAGCATGGGAGGGTATCAAATTGAACTTGTGCTATCATTGGTAGCTCTACCTCCATCTCTGCATTCCTATGGGAGACCCTCTAAGAACAACAAACCTTCTACTTATTCTCCCCAAGTAATCTATGATGGTGCCTTTTTCAAGGCCACAATGCCACTAGAGGATGGAGATGAGGAAATATCTATTATAGCTTGGATTTACAAAGGAAAAGAAACATCTAAACAAATCACTCTTTCTCCTGAATTAGAACAAGAACCATACACTAAAGCCTTCAAAATCATAAAGTGCTTTGGTTATAAAGGGAGTGGCCCTATAGGGGTAAAGGACAATGGTTTTCTTAAACCAATTGAAGCCATAGGTCATCACACCAAGGATACCTTAAGTCTAGGCTTCAAGAAAATCATGTTTCATCTAGGGATTAACAATTTTGTACCAAAGCCAGAACCAGAACCAGAATTCTAGCTGAAATTTGAGGACATTACCACAACTGATAAATTAGAGAACATCTCTAATGAAGATACTTTTCCATATCCTATTCCTCTAGACCTTGGTGCATTCTTTAAAGAACCAGATGAACCTATTATAGTTGTCCATCTAGTAGAGACTGATAGTGATTTCGATGACACCGCTTCAGTGCATCAACTCACATATGACCAATGGAGAGAAGTACAAATGGTTGTTCCTAATTTTTAGGATGAACAGTACATACCACCACATTTCTAAGAGCGGTTTGAACAAGATCAACTTCAACAAACTATTAATACTACAAGAGATGAAGATGAGTCAGATGGTATAGCTAGTGTTGATGGAATTCCCATATCAAGCATTACTGACTCACATGAATATGAGTTTGACTCTCTATCTAATGCCACTTTTGATAAAGATATAGATGTTGTTCATGTGTATGAAAACCTTCTCAAAGTAGGTGAAGGGTCTAGTGTTAGGTCGACCAAGTGTGAATTTACTAATCCTGACATTACCTCTACTTCCATTGTGAGGACTCAAGAAGAATCAAACATGCCTTTGGATGAGATTGTTCTAGGTCTTGAATTACTTGTCCATGATTTTTATGCCTATACTATGAATGCACTTGAACCCACCACTACTCTTTCACTTCGGCATCTTGAACTTATCAACTAGAACTCTCCCTCTCTAGCCAATGAAGTTCTTTTGTTCTAGAATGACTATACTCTTGTTTGTTGTCTTAACGTTGTTGAACCTGTAATGTTCTCCACTAGTCAAGACAATATCAACATGACTGAAGTTGATATCAAGTATCTTAGTCATAAAATTAAAAGAAAAAATAATACATGCTCTCATGGTGAAAACCACATTGTGGCAGTGTCAAAGCCAAAAAAAGTAAAAATAAAAGATGTATCAAAGGGTGAAAACTTCTCTGAGGCACCCAAGGATGAGATGCTTGATACACTTCTGAGTCATTTTCAAGAAAGATCATCAGTGTTGATTGAGCCGATGCAACTAGTGAATCTGGGTACAAATGCTACACCACAAATCATTTATCTAGCACAATCATTATCTATAGAAGAGAAAGAAGAGTTCACCAACTTCTTTTGAAGCAAGAAAATTAATTTTGCATGGACTTACTTTGATATGCCTGGATTGGATCCCAATCTAATCATGCATCATCTATCTATTGCATCGGGTGTTAAGCCTATCAAACAAAAGCTTCGAAAGATGCATCCACATGTGGCACTTTTGGTCAAAGCCAAATTAGAAAAACTTCTCAAGGCTTGTTTCATCCAAGCTATTAACTATGTAGAGTGGATCTCTAATATTGTTCTAGTTAAAAAGCATGATAAATCTATCTGTGTGTGCATAGACTTCAAAGACCTGAATAAATCATGTCCTAAAGATGATTTTCCATTACCTAATATTGACATGATAGTGGACATGACAACTAGCTACCAAATGCACTCTCTAATGGACAAATTTTCAGGTTTTAATCAAATAAAAATTATGCCAGAAGTCCAAGAAAAGACAGCCTTCACATGTGCTTGGGGAACATTTTATTGGAATGTCACGCCCTTTAGACTGAAAAATGTTGGAGCTACCTATCAAAGAGTTTTCACTACTATTTTTCATGATATGATGCAAAAAATAATGGAAGACTATGTAGATGAAACTTTGGCTAAAAGCATGCAGCAAAAAACACATCTTGCAGATCTAGGTCCCATACTAGATCAGATGGAACAATTTAGTTTGAGACTCAATCCCCAAAAATGTGCATTCGGTGTCACTTATGGCAAGTTGTTGGGTTATATCATATCTACTAAAGGCATAGAGGTAGAGCCCAAGAAAGTTCAAGCTATCATGGAGATGCCTCCACCAAAGAATATCAGTCATATGAGAGGACTTCAAGTTAGACTACAATCTACTCGGTGTTTCATTGCACAACTGGTCGATAAGTCACAACCATTTAGCAAAACTATACATAAAGGTGTGACTTATGAGTGGAACAAAGAATGTGACAAAGGGCTCACTTAAATCAAGCAATATCTTGAAAATCCACCAATCTTGATGCCTCCTATTCATGGGAAGCCATTAATCCTTTATATCTTAGCTAAAAACATATCTCTGGGTGCTCTATTGGCTCAAGAAGACCAAAATAACAAAGAAAGAGTCATTTATTACATTAGTAGAACTCTGGTCCCTTATGAGATGAACTATTTAGTCATTGAAAAAGCTTGTCTAGTAGTGGTGTTTGCTTCATAGAAATTAAGGCACTATATGCTTTCTCACACTACAAGACTTATTGCTAAAATTGATCCATTAAAGTACTTACTCAGCAAAGCTTCCCTCACAGGTAGACTAGTGAAATGGGTCATGATACTCAGTGAGTTTGACGTTAAGTATGTGGAGAGAAAAGCTATTAAAGGATAAGATATTGCAGATCAAGTGGTAGAATCTCCTCTCAAGGATCATCAACCCTTGAAAATTGAATTTCCCAATTATTCTATAATGCTCCTTACACATCAAACATGAAACATGTTCTTTGACATGGATCATTTACCCAACAGTAATTGAGTGCTAGAATACTGTTTGTCACACCACATAGATACTCTTTACCAAAGGCTTACAAGATGTTATTCCTTTGCACAAATAACATCATTGAATATGGAGCTTTAATCAATGGTATGAAGAAAACCATTGAATGGTGTGTGGATGAACATAAGGTCTTTGGGGACTCACAATTAGTTATCAATCAAGTCAATGACATATATCAAACAAAGGATGAAAAGTTGGTACCTTATAAATGAATGGTTGATGATCTCAAATAGTACTTTGCACATATTTCTTTCTAGCAGATTCCAAGAGAAGATAATAAAGTAGCTGATGCCATAGAAACTCTTGCCTCCTTGCTACAAATGCCAAAAAATGACTTCAAACATGAATTCTTGGTGGAGACATTATGCTACCTAGCCTAAAATACCCCTAACTCCAAGATGATATGTTCAGTCATTGGACATGATTCATCTCGCTACCATGATATTTACTCCTACCCACAGGACCAAATTATCCCATACTCTTATACCTAGAACAAAAAATGCCACCTAATCCATAGCGCTTCATGATATGTCATAGTAGCTAATGACTTGTATAGATGAGGTCTCAACGGTACCCTCCTTAGGTGTCTAGAGCTTGATGAGTCCAAACATGCATTAGTTGAGGTGCATGAAGGCATCTGTGGTTCTCATTCAATCAGTTTGACATTAGCTCATAAACTTATTAGAGCTGGTTACTATTGGCCAGAGATGGAAAAAGAAGCTATAGAATATGCCAAATCTTGCAAACAATGTCAGTTGCATGAAAATTAGATCCATGCTCCTGCTAAGGAGCTCATTCTATTCATCAGTTTCTGGTCATTCCAACAATGGACCTTTGATTTGGTGGGTCAGATACATCTATCTTCTTCAAGAGGACACAAGTTCATTATCATAGCTACAAATTATTTTACTAAATGGGTCAAGGAATTACCTCTAACTATAGCTAATGGCAAGTCTGTAGCAAGGTTCATACATAATTACATCATCTGTAGATATGGTGTACCCTCCTCAATAATCACTGACAATGGGGGGTAGTTCAAGACCAAAGATCTAAAAGAGCTATGTACTAAATTTAAAATTATTTAGCATTGGTCCTCGATCTATTATCCCCAAGGTAATGGATAAGCAGAAGCTTCCCACAAGACAATTCTCAAGATCTTGCATAAAATAGTTCACAAATCTGGTACAGATTGGCACCTCCAGATTAATCCAGCTTTATGGGCCTACAGAACAAGCATTCAAACTCCAACAGGGGCTACACCCTTTACCTTAGTCTAAGGCATGGATGTTGTGTTTCCTATTGAGGTTGAGATTCCCACATTGTGAATCTCTCTGAGGAACCACATTATTGATGAAGATATTAGAATATCTCGGCTACAAGAGCTAGAGTTACTAGATGAATGTCAACAAGTGGCGTTCGATCATCTAAGAGCATACCAAAAAATAATGTCTAAGAGATACAATAAGAAAGTTAGACCAATAGAATTCCAAGTAGGTGATCTCATCCTAAGAGAGAACCCCAAGAATCAATAGCAGCAGACACAGAAAGGAAAGTTTGAACCAAACTGGCTTGGTCCATACATTATCACTGTAGCATTTGGGTCTGGTGCTTATCAACTATCTACTATTGAAGGAGAATAACTCAAAGAGATGATCAATGCTCTACACCTAAAAATATTCTATAGCTGAGACATTCTCCATATGCTCATGTACATACTTATTGATCTTGAAAAAATCCAAAAAAAATGGTATATTGTCAAAAATCCTAAAAATTGCAAAATGTCCTTAAAAAATGATCATCTTAGTGAAAACCTAGTAAACAAGAACTTTGATGTATCTATTATCTTGGTGAGAACCTGGTAAATAGGCATGTTGATAATAATAAAAAAAAATTGAAAAATTAAAAAAATTAAAAATTAAAAAAAAAATTGAAGAAATACAAAAAAAGTGAAAATTCAAAAATACAAAAAAAGTAAAAAAAGAGAAAATACAAAAAAAATTGAAAAGGAAAAAATGTGCCCTTGATGAAAAGCTAGCAAACAGGCGTCATGGTAGAAAAAATAGAATCTCTACCAAGATGGTGAAAACTTGGTAAATAGGCGCCTCTTGTTCCCTAATGCTATACCTAATGCAACACCGCTTGGCTCTTGCTTTCCTGCTTTAATTTTCTTTCCTCTTTCCTACTTTAGTTTGTTTCTTACTTTAGTTTGTTAGCTCATGCATTCACTTTCAGTTATCTTCGAGATATTTCTTGACTCTTCATGGATTGAAACTGGTCATACTTGGGGGAACCTTCCTGATCTCCGGGGCATTGTCGTATCATTTTCGGAGGATCTTCCTTGCATCAGTCACTAGTGGTTCTCACTGTGTTTTCCTATTGATTCTTAGCTACTTTTGAGATTTCTCCCCTTGAGGATCTCTTATGTATCAGTTGCTAGTGGTTCTCATTGTGCCTACCTACTGATACCTAGCTATCGCTTGGATCTCTCTTCTTGAGGATCTCTCGTACATTAGTCACTAGTGGTTCTCACTATGTCTTCCTACTGATGTTTCATTCACTCTTAGATCTCTCTTCTTGAGGATGTATCATATCAGCCACTAGTGGTTCTCACTATTTTTTCCTACTGATACTTGGTTAGCGCTCTAATATCTCCTTGAGACTTTGTCTCTTGCGACGATCACCAGTGGTTCTTAGTGCATCTGCCTACTATCGCTGTCCTATTAAGACTTTGAACATTGTACACTTTTGATTCGACTTCAATCCACTTAAACTAAAACTAAAAACTAACTTTTTAGTTCTCTAAAGCATGTTGAACTTCTCTTTTGTATGTTTGTCTTTCACTTTATCATTCCTCCTCGAGCAACTCTAAGGTATCTTTTGACTGAGAGAAGCGAAGACTAGGGGAATGGTCTTTCCTTTGCTTTCTATTCGCCGGTTTAGTTCCAATGATCCAAAAGATTCACATAAGAGGGGTGTCCATCTGTAAGAGCCTTCATCACATATTGAATGGCCATGTGTACCTTGACCCCTTCTATATGGAAACTTTGGTGAGGTTGGTTCTTCTCCTTGTTTGTTTGAGTGATTTCTTTCTGCTACAAGTGAAATTGCAAATGCTCATCTTGTGAAGTGAACGTAAGGGTCATTGTGAGCATCCTTTGGCAAAGGAAGAAACTCTCATGTGTCTAGTGTGTTTTTATGCAAACAAAATTCAAGTCATTCGAGCAACTATGCTTTAATGCTTATGATAACTTGCTAAATCTAAAGGAATAGGTGTTCGGGTCATTCTGGCTTCTTGTGCCTTAATGCTTAGACCTCATTTTGACAAATCTAAGACTAATTTCATACTCATATTCTCATGATTGCATGTCAGTGAGAGTTGTATGGCATCTTGTGAATGTTCATTTCTAAAAAATCTATGATGATAACAAAGTGAGCCCAACAACCAAGTCCTAGGATTTGCATCTAGCTTAGGCTTGCATTGAGATAATGTTTTGGTGCTCTCTTGATTGTCTTCTTCTAGATCTCTTCATAAAAGTTTCTCATCTCTCATCTTGGGTTTGTCTTGGCTGCACAAGTGTCTGGTCCTCACTTTTGATCTTTGAAACATTCTTTTGGTTAGTACCTATCATATATTGCAAAATCCTGCATGAGATGAATAGTATCATATACATTGCATTTTCATTACATTTCCATTTGTATCCATAAAATCCATATGCATACATTCAACATATACATACTCATATACATGTGCATCCATTATAAGCATAAATAAAATTATAAATTACATTCATTTATCTACCATCTATCATTGCATTGCACATTGCATATATATCTATAAAACATATAAAACATCTTCATTTCATTCATAAAAATATCATGAGCATCTCATATCAAATCCATATAGGAAACATATCATAAACATCAATATAAAAGTAATATGTACACAAGTATGATGATATCAAAATGATGATCTCATATATATATCTCGGTTGACCAAATGTCAGTGTACAAAATGGTGCTACTCAAGCACAGTATAAAAAATGGGCTATAATATACATCATGATCCACTGCAACCTAGAGGAGGTGGAGGTAGAGGAGCCTTTGGTGGGGGCATCAGTCTCTGTAGTGGAGGCATCGGTCACTGTGGTGGTGCTTATGGTGGTACCTGAGGAGGTGGATCCTATGGAACAACTCGACCCTCGACATACTCAGAGAATGGAGGCACCTGCTCTAATAGATCTGGCACTATGCTGACATACACTACATAATAATAAGTTGACTATGCAGCCTCATATCTAGCCTCATGCTGCGCTCTCTAGCCAGTGCCTCCTAGAGCCCTCTGATCTCCCGATCTTGCTCAAATACTTGGGTCTCTTGTACGATGACCTGCGTGTGGAAATCATCCCTCTCACACTGTATCTATTGTATCCTCTCTCAATTCTTCCTAAGAGCCTCTTTTAGCTATGGTACCTACCCTCCAATAGGTGCATCCTACATATCTATGTCATCATCCTGTGCCCCCTTATCAGGAGGCGGCTACTAGGATGTATCACCTGTCCTCTATCTTGTGGACCTCTGCTGGGTCCCACTATTGCGAGCACTTGCGTCTGAACCCATAGTCCTAGGGGGATGGGAGCCTGCCCTGTCCTCGGCCTCAGTACACTTTGTCTCTATTGCTACTCTTATAGCCCCTATTGAGAAACCTACTACTGTACTTGTATTTTCTCCTATGTAGGTACCTGTTGCTAATGTTGTCCCTGCTAATCCTGCAACTGCTATTGTCCCTACTGATCCTATTGCTGTTGTTCCCTCTAGCCCATACAAATAGGGTCTATGAACCTTAGGAAGGGGTGTGCCAAGAAATGATATTTGTATGCGGGCATCATCCCTACATTGGTGACATCCACCATGTAGTCCCATTAGGCTAACAGTACTCATGCCTGAATCATGCAGCGTCCCTGATCCAGTCTCTACTTCCAACCCTTCATCTCATCGACGAATCGAGCGTATGTACAGTACTCCTAGGAGATGTCCTGCTACCTCCCAAACTACCTCATGAAACATGTACAAAAGAATCACTCAATAACAGAAATGGTGCACCTAATTAGTGGACATGAGACAAACATGTGTGAAAGCTCCCATCGAGCATCGTCCCATAGCTCTATGGCTACCCAAGGTCTCCATATGACTACTACCATATCATCTAGCTGACTTCACCACTGATATGTCTTACCCAATGCTAGCTAGGTCATAGGTCTTGTATATCTATATATGTATGGCTCTAAAGCCCACTGTGTATCATGAAACAATGACATGCATACTGGGAGATGCTCCTGGGCCCATACCTATAATATGAATACTCCCACGGCCATAGTCTTAGTAGCTTAATACACAATCCCATGCATCTCATGGTACATCTAAGTGAGCATGCACTTGCTCCATCTAAACCTGATAGCTGGCCTATCTAGCATCTACTACAAAATACGACCCCAACCACACTCCAATTAATGTTGTCCTTGATCTAGAACCAAGTAATAGCTCAAGAATATAGCTAATATGACCACCAATCTATGCTTATCTCCATATCTACTGACTAGGTCCTCCCACGAGATGGCTCAGCCCATCACCAACTTGTCCTAAAAGATCATCCTCAGTGCCAGTGTATGCGCTCTCGGCTGAATCTCATACTCAACCCAGGTGCCATAGAAATGTATCCTAAGTATCTTGTAAAAATCCTCAGGAGTGACTATCATCTACCCCATCGGCAAGTGGAATGTGTTCATCTCCAAATGGAAATGCTCAATAAGTGCACCTAGAAGACCATGATTTACCTGAATGTCAGGTATATCATGCAAGTACATCAATCCTAGCCCATTGATGTGGGCACTCTCAGCATCGGTCAACCTCTATACTAATGTGTTGATGACAGGATGGTGGGACCAGAATGCAACATCTAGAAAGTCAACCTATAAAGCAAGTGATGACATTGGATCAGTATCTCAACATGATGGTCTCAAAGCAATAACAACAAGTAAGGCTACTCATCTATCCTAAACACGACACAAGATCAAATATGGGACATTCTAATTGGTTGATTCTATGATAAAATGGGTGAATACTTTGCAAAATTCCAGTAGCATTTCATGCAAGACATGATCTTATCTCGCATGAAGGTTCATTACTAGGGATGAATCCTCACGTGGCATCGCCAGGAACTTTGCATGAGCTCGCAGAGGAGAACTAGGCAAGAAAGCCCTAACCTATGCAAGGAAACCATTTTCTCGCGTGAGAGGTGATTGAGGCCGGCACGAGGAAACTATTTCCTCGCGTGAAGATTGGAGAACTATCCCTAAAACATGCCAAATCTAACCTAAATACTCTACAAAAGTGTTAAAATTTGAAATACAGGATCATTTATCGACTACTTATAGGTGTGTCATACTCTGGTGGCCGGTTGTGTCGTCAAGAGTGCTCAAAATGATGTGTATGCATTGGAATGCCCTCCATCCCTCTCAGAGCTCTCAAATCGGTAGAAAACAAAAGTGAATAATGAATTAAAAATATCCCTCCAGGCCTTATATAGCTCTTGGCCTAATTTTCAAAAGTTCTCTATTTTGTGTGAAAATTTCACCCTTGGCTAAATTGATAGTTCCCAATCCATTTTCAGGATGGAAATTGAAATCTGACACTCCAAGATAGCTCAAAATCACATTTTAAAATTTTGGGACCATCAGGATTGTATGCTTGTGCAGTCAACCTTCTGGTGGCATTTTCTTGCTGGAATCTTATTTCATCATCATTTACTCAAGATATTTAATGTTTCCATTAAAAGTCAACTCTAGTCAAATATAGTCAACCATGGTCAAACTTGGTCAATAGGACCTTCAAATTGCTTCAAATCACTCCATATCGCTTTTGCATCCTCTCGATGCTTCCTAAATCTATTATGAGTTTCTCTAGATCTCTGATCTTATCTCTATCTGCAACCTTTTATTGTCAATCATCTTTCTCACATGTCATCTTTTGATTTCTCTCTCGAGGGGGTAGGATGATTGCATCATTGAATTTGTCAAATTAATTCTCGAATCAGTTTGATATAAATCAAAAGTCCTCATTGCTTGGGGCATCTCTTCACTAGGGGCATCTTTGGGCCTCACATCTTGTCATCTATCTTTTAGGTATCTAAGCAATCTAACTTAGATCCTCAGGAATCAAGCTTCATTCTAGAGATGGTTCTCAAAATCTCACTAGGTATTGGGGGCAATCTAACCTGGGTCTCGTAGGGCTAAGCTTCGTATTGGGGCAATCTAACCCTAGTTCTAGAGATAGTCATAAATTTTCATTTTTTATCATCTAATCAAAAGGTATTTGGGCAATCTAACCCTGATTCTAGTTTTCTCTCAAGTGGTAATCTGACCGGTGTCTTCACAATCTAACTTAGACTTCGGAGAATCATATCTCGATCTAATCGATGTCTTGGCAATCTAACCTCGACTTCCAAGGGGTAAGCTCTATTCTAGAGATAATCCTTAAACCTCATCATCTATCACATCAGACTATTCTTTGAATCAACATGCTGCTCGCAAATCAATTCAAAGAGGGGAAAAATGTAATACCCCAAAATTGGCACCTTATAATTTTAATCAATTTTGGTGCATTCCTTTGAATTTCTACATCATCAAAGTCCTATTGTAATAGGAAATTTCCTCTCTCCTACCTAACTTCATTTGACTTGGTGTCAAATGCAGAAAACCCTAATTTTGCATTAATTATACACTATATTTAATTCCTAAATATTCAACTTTATTGGATAAATAATCCCTATGATTAATTAATTTAATTCTGAAGTCCTAAGTACTTTAAATTAAATTAATTCCACTCCCTTTAGCTAATACACATCATGAAATTAAATAATTATTTGGTTATTTGAATGGACATCTTTATTTGGATTTAATTAATTCAAAAATACTCGAAAAGCGACCCATGTGGCAATAATTCATTCTTTTAATTAAATAATTCCTCATATTTGTCTCACCATGAAAATGAAGCATCAATCATTTCTTTCCAAGGAACTCTTCATCCTCTCTCCCGACTTTTCCATATTATGAGCTCCTCTTCATTTTGGAGAGGCAATTGTGAGAGTATCAAAACTATAGTCAATTTTAGTCTCCATTTTTATGTTTTCAAGCTTTACTGCATATTTAGAATAATTCTCATGCTAGTTTAATTACACTTTCATCTTAAATTAGTTTTCTTATTTGTTAGTAGATTAATTCTCACATTCATTTCAAAGCTTTAGATTAAATTTTTATTTCTCATATTTCCTGCAAGTTCTTAGTTTAATTGCATTCTCATATAGCTTAGTTTCTCATTTTGATCATTTCAAGCTTTCAAATCCTCCATGTTAGTTTGGTCTAATGGTTGTTGGCTCTCCAATCTGAGAGTAATTCAAATACCCTAGCTAATTAGGATGCAACAGGTCGAATCGATAGATATTGTGAATTGAGTAATTTATACTCATCTTTGTGATTTGATGATCGAGAAATGACTATGTTGTGTATATGGTTGAATTCTGAGGTCCATATTCAGGCATAAACACGTGTTACACCTAGATTTGTAGAATATACCAACTTTTGTATTGGAAATCATCCCACAAGCAAGTAAGCAATGACAATGGAACCATTCAGCTACTTGATAATAACAAATGAACAAAGTTTTCCACCTTGTTGGTTTCCCAAACTCCAGTCACCTTTTTGTATGGGGATAAAATAATCAAAGCAATAAATATATGTCCAATATCATAAAGGAATTTATGTCACCTTCTAATCGCAATGGAGAATTTGTGTAATCTTCCCTCTGACCATTTAGGACAAATATATTTGTCGAAAATGGTATTTCCTAGCTACACTACCCAAGATGAATGATTGAGAAATCCTCAAGAATAGTGAAATATTCTCTGATGATGATTTTCTCGAATCTCATTGTCCATTTTATAATATTATATTTCCCATAAGATAGTTCTACCATTTATTAATTTAAGTGACTTTATTAATTAAGCCTTTAGTCACTTTAATTAATTAATTATTTGATATTTCCTTTTATTTTTTATTTTAATAAAAAATATTAAAATAATTAAATTATCTTTTTGTTGTTTATGCTTGAGTTGGATTGGGCGGCATTTTGATATCCCCTTCTTGGAATTGCTTTCCTGCAAGGAATTTTAAATTAGGAGTTTGGAGGATTTGCTCATTTTCCCATTGTTGGCATCTTCAACTGGTAAATATTTCCATCTAATAAGATATTCTTTGATTATTTTGCTTCATAACTTTATCTCTCTAATGTCCTATACATCATCTAGAGCCAACACCAACTTAACTTCTTCATTAAGTGGTGGAATCTTTCTTGAAATTGTAAGTTGTTGTCCCAGTGAACTTACTGCCTAGTAGACAAAAGCATGAAAGGGGTAGTTATATTATTTCATCATCTAGATTCACATATCAAAAATTTAAATTTAAAAAATACATAGAAGGGTGTAGTATCTCATGTATGAACTCTCCCTATTTGAAGTGACTAATTCCAAAGAAGAGAATCAGCTAGCTCATACAACGGCTCATTATTATATGAATCATCTAGCTCTCAATCCATGAATATCATACAATGACTCATTATTATATGAATCAACTAGCTCTTGGATAACTAACACAAAAAATACATGTGACCACTGGTTATTTTTATGAGCAGTGCTTCCTTTATAAGGTAGGAAATATATTTATGAAAAGCAGTATTTACTTCCATATATTTTCTAAAATAAGAATACAAACCAACATTATTCAATAATTTTGTTGTAGGAAACTAAAATGGAGGGTTTGCTGACTACCAACGCAATACAATCTGTTGGGAGCTTTTCCTTACAGGACCAAACTTGAATCAATAGATGGGCTTGATTCTTAGGGTAGGCACTCAAGTTTGACAAGAAAATAGTCCAATTGATGACGATAGAGAACATCCTCCTTCTTCTTTGAGCTCCACATCACTCATGCGAGTATTGCCTTATCTGCACACTTAAGACACCTCGTAATAAACAATAGGCCTATAGATGTATTATTGTGGAATAGTCTTCAAACCCTTTCAGGTAACTTGTACACCAATGAAGCCAATTCACATGCAATAGCCCTACTTGCATAGAATGAGTCTGAAGACTAGAAAGGACCTCCTACTACTACTACCAACATGAAAGGGAAAGGTATTTGATTTGAATGATTTTAATGTTGGGTTGAAGAGACCCCTGAGATACACTAAGTCTCTCATAGACCAGTGCCTTGTCCAATGGGCCATAGAGTCAGATACCCTATTGCAACAAAGAGCTATGAAACAAGAAATAAATACATTCAAGTATGTTGATGCCTTACACAAAACATACACCATTAATCAGGTCATACTTCAACAATCCACCTACGTACCCAAATGTGTTATCACCTATTCAAAGGATATTAACTCTCCCCTTAGAAGAGACTTATAAACAAGTAATACATTAACTAGAGTCCACTAGAAGAAAAACATAAGATACCCTTGATACCCCAGTTCATACACACCTGAAAACCTATCCCAAACCTAGTTGCTTCTGCAAAAACAACTCTATTGCAGACACAAAGGAAGTGCAAATAGAAAGATGGAAACACCCTTGATGCTTCAATCAATAGGTCCAAAACTCAAATGGAGACAATCTGATAATGGTAGAAATATATTGAATCTCATACATAAGACAAATCAATTACAATACATATCATATTCTCTGAGCCAACAAAGGAGAAAAGAACACTCTATATGTAGAGAAGTAGAGAAAATCTACAGGAAAAGGAGCCTTCACGGAACCAGTTCTCCTCAAAAATTTGCATAAGAAGGAACCCTTACAAAGTAAAACATTTCACCTTTTATACCACTAGTTGCCTTGGAATCCCAAAAGAATTTAGGATGCAACAAGCTTCAGATAGCTAGGGTTAGGGTTTCAACAACTACACCAACCCTAAATTACATCAGAAATTACTACAGGGGTAGGAAACCAAGCAATCTCAGAGAAACACATCTCAAACAGATTTGTAATTATGAAAATCTATGAGATTAGCATAGTAAACCAAGGAATTGCCATGAAAACCAGTGAAATCGACCACTGAAAAACACACCTTGAGCACAAAACCACAGGGTACAATCCCCTAAAAATGACCATGGAGCACCCTGGACCACACTGCAACCACTGGCACCACCAAACAAATCAAATCCAACCTCAAAAGAAATTAAAATCAGTCCTTTCTATCCCTGGAAACCCTCAGAAAATTTGAATTTCAATCTCAACCGTCACATTCAAGCTTCCTGCAGAAAATCGACAGTCCACATTTAAATCTTGATCAACTTTAAGTCTTGATCATCTGATCTTTCTTTTCATGGTCCATATGTCTTACTCATCAACGAACCCCAGGTTAACATTCAGCGACCCTGTGACAAGGCAAATCCTATTTGCAAAGTGAAATATTAACTCACCACTTAACCCTACGACTTAGCGAACAAAGGAGATCTAACCTACCCCAGTTACATCTGGCGATCTGGTGACAAAAGGCTTTCACCAGTTCGCAAAACATTTTAAGTCACGACTAAAATATTTAGTGAGCACATGACCTTCCTTCGCTAAATTGCCAATCATTTTGGAACACCACCAATTCTTCTCGTGAATGAGTGAATCCTTTAAATCTTATCGGCACCGCTAACCTTTTTTAGACAGACTGCTAGACCTTAGACCCCCACCTAGGCTCACTTTATACCACTTGTCACTACCTCATTTGTGGCTTATGATTGGTCACACTAACACAGGACCCACTTTTTGTAATCCTTATAATCAGACGGCAGGTGTAAGATCTCATAGCTTTGACAAAACTCATGAAAACTTACGTCAACCATAGATCACATCCTTGTCACTGATATCTCTGACAATGACACCACCTTGCCGCATCATCCATGTCGACCAATAAAATTTGAAAAATCCTGCACCAGTTGGCAAATGGCCCCACCTTGAACATTAAGCCACCTAGAAGATTAGACGGCTAGCGCAAGATCTAGAAGGCTCAAAAGATTCTATGCACTTACACGCCAATTGTCGATCAAGAATCATCTGATTGAGATACCGGGCCTACCTAATAACATGTCCAGCTCACACAACGTGGACCAATCACAGTACAACAAATCAGCATATCTGGCAGATAGACCTGCGAAAAGAAAAGGTTATGTCATACAAAAGAATCAATGGTTGTCTCAAAATCTCATACTTTTGACACATCTCATAAGAATTTATGCCCGCCGTTGATTCACTACAAGTGTGAGGGCCCTCTGACAAGCCGACAACCCAGGACCCACTGACAACTGCCAATGTGTTAAAACATGGACCAATAAGATGTCACCATTTGTTCATACGTGTCAACGGACCCACCTACTTGAAAAGCTCTGTCATAAAGGAGAATCAACGACCAACGTAAGATCTCAAGCTCCTCACAAATCCTATAAGAACTTATGCTAACCATCAAATTGAGATGTTGTCAGAAGACTGGGCCCAGGAAAATATTAAGCCAGAACATAAGAAAAATTAAAGTGCAAGACTTAGGCATTTAGGAAAAATTAGGTGCTAAGGACCTTAGGAAATATTAAAGGCCGCCAGGGGAGACACTTAGGAAAAGTTAACACTAAGGCCAACCAAAATATAAAGAACATGCATATTAGGACCCTTAAGTGACCCGCAAAAAGTAACATCAAAATAGAAAAGGGCCAGGATTTTCAACGGGTTTTTGCATGTAACAACTAGTTTTTGAATTTTCTTCTTAGGGCTTTAGCCAGAGACATGAAAAATGACACAGAGACTAGGGAAAAGAACTAGAGCCATGAGATTTTTTTCACGTGCTAATGGTGGCTCTGGTTGGGGATGATGGGCAACTTGTGTCCATGCAAGAGTTCAGATCTCTAGGAGAGCAGACCACCCACAAAACAAAAATAGGGACCCTCACAAAAATTGACAACTGAATAGGAAAGTAGGAAATAGGAAAGGGAAAGACAACTATATAAGGATTTATAATTTTTTACAAAAATTATATAATTTTATTCAGTGGCCCCAGGCCACCAAAAGAAAATCAATGCCCCTCCTGAATCAAAAATCTAATTCTCATCCACATATGTAACCAGACACTTGCAAATTTCATAACCATCCTTCTGCCAACATATGTGATAATTCATGGGCTGAAGAACAAAATTACAGTAATCACTACCTATGCATTTCCAGTCATGACCATCCTCATACTCATATTCCAAGAAGTAAGGAATATCATTTACTTCTTCCTGATGACTGGGAAAGAAAGCATCATCTAGTAATGCATCAGAAAATTAAAAAAACTGAGCATGATGCATTACATAAAAAATACCTGGCTAAGAAGGACTCCGATCCTCTGATTTACCTCCATACATTGCCTTAGCCACTAAGCAACTTGGTTCCTCAATGATGTCTTCATGAACTGGATCATGAACCAAGTGAAAATCCTCTTTAAAATTTTTGTGATAGGGGAACAATTGATCTACATCATTATTTTCTTCTAAAGAATTTTTGTTCCAATTATTGAAGACAAAGTCCTCAACACTGTCACCATCACTATCATTCTTAGCAAAAGAAGGAAAAGGACTTGAACAAGAAACTTGTTCATCACTACAATCTCTATGATAGGGAAACACACTATCATGTCCTTCTACCTCTTCTTTTGCAGAGTCACTACATGAGGGGAACTGTGATATACATGGGTCATTAAGCAGATGCACATGTTGCATCTTGTCAGCATTTGACAAACCCAAAATTTGTCAGTGAGTGGGAGGGAAAACATCAATACACACATCATAAACATGTGAAATTTGAGTAACTGATTGGCCATCCTTCCATGACTCAGCAAAAGATCCAGAGTTAGGACAAGACTCAAAATCTATACAACTTTCCCAATCAGTACTCAACACTATATTTGGGATACCTACATTACTTGAAGATGAACAAACACTGATGACTTCATCATCTGATATATCATACTATACCTAGTTTCCATCTAGTAGTGTTGGGGAAACAAAAGAATTAGAGGCACACATGTCAAAGTCAGACCCTACTAACTTATGCTCTCGGTCAAAATCAATGTGTGTTGGATGTAAGAACTCAGAGCCATCCCTTCCTGAATATCTACGATGAATTTGTTTACTATGAAGTGAACAATTGTCTTCAAGAACACCCTCCTCTAATAGGAAGTCATCAGTAATATCTTCACTTATATATTCTTCATCCTCTTGCTGACTGGACAAATATTCTTCCCCATGCTGAGAAAGAGCATCACTCTCATGATTATAAGAAAAAGTGTCATCACTTGACACATTGACTTCATAGGTTCCATCATTCTCAATAAGAGTATTACTAGGCACAACCCCAAATGCATCTTCAAGTTCAACATTAACATCATTAAGTATCCAATCCCTAATATGCACATAATACTCTTCATACAAGGAGGCTCGCCAATGGATTGATTCAAGAAAACAAAGCTCCAAAAACAAAGCAATGAACATAGATTCTAAAAACTCAATACCCCCTGGAAGCTCATCATATGCTTCACAAAACTTCTCATAGAACAAAGGTATTGATGATTCCCTTCTACCTCCCATCTTTAATCTCATCAATTGTATGCAATCCCTCTAGATACCTTGGTCTAATAATGCAATCTCCTCCTCAAGCATATTCATCATAACTTAATGCACAACTTCCATAAAATTTTGTGAAAATACAACTAAAAACTTTGAAGTATGCAAACCTCTACTCACACCTTATATTTTTCTTAGTGCTTGATCACTAAATAAGGAAACATCTAGATCTTGGAAAGTACCTAAGAGTTTTGCAGCAGAAGACTTTGTTGACTAGAAGGCAGGGCAGATCTAGAGCTCACCGTGTAGCTGCATCAGGTTCTTTACTTTGTAGAGTCACCACCTCCTTGAAGAGGAAAATATTGTTTTTCTTTGTACCTCTTCCAATCAACCAAAACTACACTAGGATTTGCATACTATCTATCAGGAACTACACTGATCAAACAAAGATTTCAGAGTCATGACTCAACACTTAGTGAGAAAATTTTAGCAAATAATTTGTTTTATATCTGAATCTTTACTATGGCCTCCCCAGCAGAGTCGCCAGTTTGTTGGTGACTCAAATGGGCAAATCAATTTGGTCAATAGGATTTTAAATTTACAATATAACCACAACCAGAGATTCTAACAGATGCAGTTCTTCATTGTTGTTCTCCCTAGTAGAGTCGCCAATTTGTTGGGAGCTTTTCCTTGTAGGACCAAACTTGAATCAATAGATAGGCTTCATTCTGAGGGTAGGCACTCAAGTTTGACAAGAAAATAGTCCAATTGATGAAGATAGAGAACATCCTCCTTCTTCTTTGAGCTCTACATCACTCAGGCAGGTATTGCCTTATCTGCACAATCAAGACACCTCATAATAAACAATAGGCCTATAGATCGATTATTGTGGAATAGTTCAAAACCCTTTAGGTAACTTGTACCCCAATGAAGCCAATTCACATGCAATAACCCTACTTGCATAGAATGAGTCTGAAAACTAGAAAGGACCTCCTACTAATACTATCAACATGAAAGGGAAAGGTATTTGATTTGAATGATTTTAATGTTGGGTTGAAGAAAACCCTATGATACACTAAGTCTCTCATAGACCAGTGCCTTGTCCAATGGACCACAAAGTCATATACCTTATTGCAACAAAGAGCTATGAAATAAGAAAGTAATACATTCAAATATGTTGATGCCTTAGACCAAACATACACCATTAATCAGGTCATACTTCAACAATCCACCTGCGTACCCAAATGTGCTATCACCTATTCAAAGGATAATAATTCTCCCCTTAGAAGAGACCTATAAACAAGTAATACATTAACCAGCGTCCACTAGAAGAAAAACATAAGATACCCTTGATACCCCAGTTCATACACACCTGAAAACCTATCCCAAACCTAGTTGCTTCTGTGAAAACAACTCTATTGCAGACACAAAGGAAGTGCAAATAGAAAGATGGAAACACCCTTGATGCTTCAATCAATAGGTCTGAAACTCAAATGGAGACAATCTGATAATGATAGAAATATATTGAATCTCATACATAAGACAAATCAATTACAATACATATCATATTCTCTGAGCCAACAAAGGAGAAAAGAACACTCTATATGCAGAGAAGTAGAGAAAATCTATAGGAAAAGGACCCTTCATGGAACCAGTTCTCCTCAAAAATTTGTAGAAGGAACCCTTACAAAGTAAAACATTTCACCATTTATACCACTAGCTGCCTTGGAATCCCACAAGAATTTAGGATGCAACAAGCTTCAGATAGCTAGGGTTAGGATTTCAACAACTACACCAACCCTAAATTACATTAGAAATCACTACAGGGGCAGGAAACCAAGAAATCTTGGAGAAATAGATCTCAAACAGATTTGTAATTATGAAAATCTACGAGATCAGCATAGTAAACCAAGGAATTGCCATGAAAACTAGTCAAATTGGCCACTTACAAACACACCTCAAGCACAAAAGCACAGGGTACAAACCCCTACAAATGACCATGGACCACCCTAGACCACACTACAACCACCAGTGCCACCAAACAAATCAAATCCAGCCTCAAAAGCAATTAAAATCAGTCTTGTCTGTTGCTGGAAACCTTTAGAAAATTTGAATTTCAAACTCAACAGTCACATTCAAGCTTCCAATAGCAAATCAATAGTCCACATTTGAATCTTGATCAACTTTAAGTCCTGATCATCCGATCTTTCTTTTCATGGTCCATATGTCTTACTCATTAGGGAACCCCAGGTTAACATTCAGCGGCCACGCAGCAAGGTAAATCCTATTCCTGAAGTGAAATATTAACTCACCACTTAACCCCGTGACTTAGTGAACAAAGGAGATCTAACCTACCCCAGTTACATCTGGCAATCTGGCAACAAAAGGCTTTTGCCAGTTCGCAGAACATTTTAAGTCACCACTAAAATACTTAGCGATCATGTGACCTTCCTTTGCTGAATCTCCAATCATTTTGGAACACTACCAATTCTTCTCGCGAATGAGCAAATCCTTTGAATCTTATCAGCACTGCTAACCTTAGTTATCGAGACTGCTAGACCTTAGACGCCCGCCTGGGCCCGCTTTATGCCACTTGTCACTACCTCATTTGCCGCTTATGCTCTTTCACATTGACATAGGACCCACTTTTTGTAATCCTTATAATCAGATGATAGGCATAAGATCTCATAGCTCTAACAAAACTCATGAGAACTTATGCCGACCATAGATCACATCCTCATCACTGATCTCTCTAACAACAAACCCACCTTGCCGCATCATCCATGTCGACCAATAACATTTGAACAATCCTGCACCACCTGGCAAATGGCCCCACCTTGAACATTAAGCCACTTTGAAGATCACATGGCTAGTGCAAGATCTAAAAGGCTCAAAAGATTCTATGTGCTTACATGCCAACCGTCGATCAAGAATCATCTGATTGAGATATCGGGCCCACCTGACAACACGTCCAGCTCACACAACATGGACCAATCATAATACAACATATCAGCATATCTGGCAGATGGACCCACCAAAAGAAAAGGTTACGTCATACAAAAGAATCAATGGTTGTCTCAAAATCTCATACATCTGACACATCTCATAAGAATTGATGCCGGCCATTGATTCACTGCAAGTGTTAGGACCCTCTAACAAGTCGGCAACCCAGGACCCACTGACAACTGCCAACATGTTAAAACATGGACCAATAAGATGTCACCATTTGTGCATACGTGTCAACAAACCCACCTATTTGAGAAGCTTTGTCATAAAGGAGAATCATCGACCGACGTAAGATCTCAAGCTCCTAAAAAATCCTATAAGAACTTACACTAACCATCAGATTGAGATGTTGTCAGAAGACTGGGCCCAAGAAAATATTAAGCTAGAACATAAGAAAAATTAAAGCGCAGGACTTAGGCTTTTAGGAAAAATTAGGCGCTAAGGACCTTAGGAAATATTAAAGGCCGCTGAGGGAGAAACTTAGGAAATGTTAACACTAGGGCCAACCAAAATATAAAGCATGTGCATATTAGGACCCTTAAGTGACCTGCAAAAAGTAACATCAAAATAGAAAAGGGCCAAGATTTTCAAAGGGTTTTTGCATGTAATGGCTAGTTTTTGAATTTTTTGCTTAGGGCTTTAGCCAGAGACATGAAAAATGACATAGTGACCAGAGGAAAGAACTAGAGCCATGAGATTTTTTGCACGTGCTAACAAAATCCATGAATATAAGAGACAACATTGCAAATCCAATAGTTCAAGTCTTATCCCTCAAAACATTTTGCATTTCTCAAAGTCATCATGAGAGGTACAAGGTTATCTTATCTATTGGTGAATACATGCAACTTGCCATTCTTTGAGAAAAATATAATGACCTGCTCTTCTCAGAGGATCTCAAAATAGGATCCATAATCACTTTTTCAAGCTATATCTATCGAACAACCAGAGATTAGAGGTGAGATTTTCAATTCATACTTTACAATACTCCACTTGCTTTAGATTTATCCTATTATGATCGGCCACTACACATAAGATTGAAAATTTGCATTCAACTAATCCTTTTTCAAGTTCCCTATGACCATAAACTTGACTAACCATAACATCTAAAAATAGGACCATCATAATCTTTGAGCTACATGTTAGCCAAAGGGAGTACAAGCTACTTGGGACTCCAAAGTATTTATTTCTATCTCAATAGGGCCCACAAGAAGAACAAGAAATTGTGATGCCTACCCATTGCCAGAGCATTGCATCTTGTTGAAGCACCGAATTCAGCATAAATCTAGGTGCATGAAGTCAAATCCTACCTTAGAATATTAATCCTATAAAGGAATTGAACCCTTTCCAAACTCGGTGGAGAATTAAAGGGTGTGTTATGACTAAAAAGAATATGCAGCAATTTAAAACTGAACAACCCAGGCTGGTCTTTAGCATCGATGTAATAGATGAAGATAGAATAGAGACCCGCATAGCTTGCTTCAATGCTATTGCTTAATTACACTAAAATAGAGTGGAAGTGGGTGTAGTTTATACCATTTCAAGGGGCATAGTCAAAGAAGAAAACAACACCTATAATAAGCTCAACATCTGCTTAGAAATAACCATGGATGAAACATTAGAACTGAAATGATGTGCTAATGACTTGTCTTCAAGAAAGCAGTACCAATTTAAAAAAAATTATAGACATCCCAAACATAAGGAACAATACTTTGGTTGATGTTATTGGACTTGTGGTTAGTGTTGGACAAGTCTCCACAATTCAATGTCGGGATCAAAGTGAAGTCCTTCAGAGGACTATAAGATTGGTTGAGTCACCATCGTCAACCATTGATGTCAACTTATGGGGACCAACTTGCAAAAAAGAGGGAGAAGAGTTGCACAACTTGAAGGCATCCAAAATAGTGTTCATTTTCACCATTAGGAATGGTCATGTTGCTGAGTTCAAAGGAAAAGTAATAAACACTGCAGACCCAACAATCCTAACTTTACAGACCCATACCAGAGGCTAACATGCTGTGCACTTAGGCTGAGGTAGAATAAATTGACATACCTTTGATGCCACCAAACCTTCCCCATACTGGTGCAACACATAATAGAGTCATGCTTAGAACTATATTAGAGCATTATGCAACAAGGAAAGAGCAGGTGGAGGTCACTATAAAAGAAACCATCAGATTCATAAAGCTAGATTCTCTATGGTATTCTTCATGCCCGGTAAACACAAATGGGACAAAGTGCAAGAAAAAATTATAGAAAACTGATCATGCAACATGGCATTGTAGTAGATGCAACACAAACATCCTAGAATGTAACTACGACTACTTCTTGCAAATTAAACTTCAAGATCATACGGGTGCTATTTGGGCTATTGCTTTTGATCCAGCAGCAACTGAGCTTTTGCAAATCCCTACAAAAGAAATCTATATGTTATAAAATGAGACACCTAGTGGAAGCACTACAGAAAAGATTGTTAGACATGTGATTTCCAAACAGTACACATTCACATTGTCCTTCAACACTGAAAGCTACGATTCTCAAACCAGACTAAGAGCCACTATCATGAGAAGCTCAGAACTGAACTTCAAAACTGAATGCGATAGTTTGCTTGCTACAATCTTTGAAATATCCTCTTTTGGCTAGCTAAATTTTCCTTGAAGAATCCTTATAAAGATGTATTTTTATATAGGAATTTGTAGTATTGTAATTACATTATACAAAGATATGAGACATTGTAAAATCCGACTATATCTACCATGTACAAGGAGCTAAGAATTATGAAAAAACTCTATAATTTAGATTGAGAATTTGATATAGAAGTTATGTAAGGAGATAAAATGCCTCCTCAATATAACTGTAACCTTCTTCATCCAATACATGCATAAGAAAAGTCATACAAACTATGACAGTCCAAATGTACAATCTCTTTGGGACAATTTAGGAAATTGGATTGTTTGACCCCCTAAAACTCAACTAAATTTTCTGGTAAAAAGAAATTTTTTTGGTAATGATAGCATGGGGGGAATTTATAACTCTTCCTTGACTCCAAATACACTCAACAACTTGTTCTTACCCCTGCACAAAACAATGTCCTCATATACTATCAAAATATGACAGTGCAAATGTAAAATCTCTTTGGGACAGTTTTAGGAAATTGGATTGTTTGACCTCCTAAAACTCAAATGTCAACAATTTGTTCTTACCCATGCACAAAAGAATGTCTTCATATACTATCAAACTATGACAGTCCAAATGTACAATCTCTTTGGGACAGTTTTAGGAAATTGGATTGTTTGACCCCCTAAAACTCAAAACTAAATTTTATAGTAAAAAGTAACTTTGTTGCTAATATCCTCATCCTTCTACTCACTAATCTATAGGGTTTTACTATCTAAATACATTATCCAACTAACATATTCTCTGACTACCAATTCTAGAAATATTTTCTATGACACAAAATCTGATTATGTGTTTCCTGTATTGTTTCATGCAGTCCATTCTTCTATTTTAATCAACATTTCTTTGAAGGAAAATATTCATTACTATCTTCTGATGTGACAATGCATCCATATCTTCTACATTTAAATTTCTTTTCCCTTTGATTGTAATTGTTGTGTCATTTTTATACAATAGATTATGGAAGTGTAAGAAAATTATTTAATTTGAACATTATTTATGACAGTCGAAATCAATTATTTGTACTTATTACCCATTTCATGAATTGTTCAGTTCCATGGATGGTTTACACTACACTTCAACACATTTGTTACAATCTACTGTGCTATCAAAAACTTCAAACTTTACATTTAAAATATTCTTATGAATATTTTAAAAATGCAGAGAATAGTTCCAAATGATGAAAGAAAGAACGCTGATAAGAGAAAAAGGAATCGACTCTATTATAGTCAACACAAGGAAGATTTATTTAGGTGTAGTATGCAAAGGTTAACCCTAAAGAATAAAATAACACATACAGGCACGCAGACAACAGAGACCAGTGAGCCACAACCCAACAACCAACATTTCACAACTAAATCCAATAACTCTACTGTTAGTACTAACTACAACACTATTTTAGAAGAACAACTACCAAACAATAAATAGTTTCACTCCAGATTTTTGTATAGCAATGAGACAATTTAGAAAATGAATCGATGCATTATCAACACTCAAAACTTACTTTGTATGTAAGGAAAGCTATAGTGGAATGTCTACTAAAATAAAATTTAGTGAAACCATGTGTAGTAGATGTTTAGTTGAAAAAGCCATATATTGCTTCTCCTTACAAAAACAACTTAGATCCAGGCACACAACCAAACATGCTCAAAAAAATCATCCAAGTAGAAGAGATGCTTATAGCAAGAGTAACACTGGTACTGCAAGTTACACATGCAAGGGGGGGACAATATAAGTATAGTGGACACACTATAAGTTTCCCCCAAGAAATTTCTAGCCTTGCCCAACTACTACCACAAAAATTACAAGACCTTGAAATTGTCATTATACACAGAACCAACCTCGAATGACAAAATTATGACTGCTACATCAATAGAAAACATGTAATGAATTCATTGAAATACAAGATTGAAAATGAAACATACTATAAAGATGTAACCATCGATAATGAAGCAATCAATCTACTACATGAAATAACAACTGATGTATCAAACCTACTCCCAGACTTGACACCAAAACCAAAAGAAAAAATGCATGAAATTGAACCCAACACTAATCCCAATAATGAATTATAGTTTGAAGATACATCATCCTTCATCTCAAAAATGGTAAATGGACAACGTGAGCTAGAAACCATCAAAGAAATACTATGTTTAGAACAAACAGACACAGACATTATAACATGGCTAGAAATACAAAACAAACCAATAAATGAATACACCATGGAGGGCCTACTAAGCATGACCTTCCTAACTCTTTTCCCAAATAAAATTTCCCTCCCACTACAATCAAGAAGGAAACATGTTCACTTGCACGAATACACTTTACATTTAATGAGATATCATGATAAATGATTTGGGAAACATGTTCACTTCTGATATTTCCTTTACAACCTCATTATGAGACTCCGCAACCAACAAACAACAACAGTATTCATGAAAGAAAATTTAGAATAAAATCCCCAAAATAATGGAAAGCCTCCGACAACATCTAGATAACTCCTTGACACCCAATTTGAAAATCAGCTCATGCAACTTGGAACATCACTACAGGGCACACATGCATACTAGAACAAATGTCGCTCAGAGTTAACAACCATGATACAAAAACTAGGTACACCTACACTCTTCTACACATTAAGCTCAGTTGATACAAAATGGACAGATCTCCATGCATTGTTTCCACATTCTGCAAACCCAAGAACATAATATAAAAGAAAAGACCTCATAGAAAACATTATCCAAAACCCGCACACATATTTATACCTTCACCAATGATTTACAATCTTCTATGAAGAAATCATCAAAAAACTTTTGCATGCAAAGGATTATTGGTATAGGTATGAGTGGCAACATCAAGCGTCTGCACACATCCATGATTTTATATGGCTTCTAGATACACCGAATATGGATACAATCAATTGGAACAAGCAAGAGAAAGTAAATCATGCAAAAAATTTCTTTGATAAATATGTTTCAGCTTGGAATCCACACAGCAAAAAAAATAGAGCAAATAGATCACATCATAGCCTTAAAGATGATCCCGGCCTCCTCAATAATAATCAAATATTATCGATGGACCCTCTACAAAATTACAAAGAAATACTCAACACTATACAAAGGCATACCAAATGCATAGAACAAACATGTTTAAGGAAAAAAAATAAAAAATTAGAATGTCGTTAGAAAGCTCCATGGGCAGAACAAAAAATTTAGACCTTAACAAATGACAATAACCACACCATAACATACAACGCAGCAAGAAATGATGATGGACTAAACATACAAAAGCCTTAGATGCTTGCAATATGGAGAGCTAATGTTGACTGTCAACCTGTTGTATCCAAAAAAGTTGTTCTCGACTACATCTCAAAATATGCATCAAAGATAGAAAAAAAATTTGAAAGCTATATCACAATAATAAAGAGAATAGGTGATACAACCAATTCTAATGACAAAGCTCTACTAGCTTATCAAAATTCATGATGGGAATAATTTCCAATAGAGACATTGGTGCCCAAGAGACATGTCATATGCTTCAAAAGTTACCCCTCATAACTTGTAGTTGAACATTTATTTCCTTAAACGTAAGCAAGTAGGTGCTGCATCGAATAATAAATTCAAATAACATAGAAGAATTAGGAGCCACCTACATCCACTCCTACACGCAATGACCACCTGAATTAGAAAATATCTCTCTCATAGAATCAGCCCAAAGATACTCATTTCAACCATAATGAAAGAAAAACCAATGACAAGAGAGAAAAAAAATGCAATTGTTAATCTTTACCCTAACTTTAATATAATTCCCAATGAAACTAGTGACAAATTTGAGGAATTTTTTTTTAGTGAACTCTTTCTATACAAGTCCTTCCACCATGTGCCAATAGACATAGGTAGCACAAAAGAAGTCATACTAAGAAACTAGAAATTATTGCACACAAACAAATACTTACCTTGGCACATCAATACAATTACATCAACATCCATAGTCAATGACCAACATAAAAGTGAGGATGATGAAATCTATGATGAAAACACAACTAATCTATACGTATGGGAGATACTCTCTCAGATGGGTGCAAGCAACAAAATTGATATAGACCAGCTAGACATACTAGGAAGATGAGACTTTGACCTCAACTATCCATGGAATGCAAATAACATTCCTAATGAGTTAAATAACTCTGCACCACACTTCATCTCTCAAGAGAAAAAAAACATAGAACCAACTAATTGTGTTGAAATACCGAACATCAACTATCAACTCTCTACTAGACAGAAAAATGCATTGTAGATTATCACTCGACACCATATGGAATTGCACCAAAAAGACCCATTGCGCATGATAATAAAAGGAATAGTAAGAACTGGGATTTCATACCTCATAGACTGTATCAAGCAAACCATAAACCAAAAAGGACCAAACAAAAAAAAGCATTACTTGCACTTACCCCAACAGGAGTTGTCGCTTACAACATAAAAGCAACAACAATACACGCTTGCCTTCGAATGCCCATAAAACAGATGCACCCCTTACAAGGCCAAGCACTAACAACACTCCAAGAAGACTTCAAATAGGTCAAATACATTTTGTTTGACGAAATGAGCTTTATAGGACTGAAGCTGCTACTAAAAATAGACAGACATCTACATAAGGCCAATCCAACTAAAAAGCACCAACCTTTTGGTGGACTGTCCATTATTCTTGTTGGCGACCTTGGCCAACTGCCACCAGTTATGGACAAGCCTATATATGCCTCTCATTCTACAACACACCTACTTTGGAAAACATTCACAACTATAGTTACTTTGGACATAGTATTTTGTCAACAAGGACAAACTAACTCCCAACAACAATTCCATGAAATTTTGCAAAATATAAGAAAGGCTCAATCACTTCAGCATGACTGGGAGAAACTCATGAAACAAATCTACACAATGCTAAGCATCAAAAAACAAGAAGAATTTAATATTGCCATGCACTTGTTTGCTACTAATGACTTGGCTAACCTCCACAACAAAAAAAAGCTCCAAAAATTGAACTTGCCAATTGCACTTAGTTGTGCACGTAATACTGTAGCACCATAAAATGCCAATAATGATGAAGACCAGCTACAACCAAAAATCCTAGTATGTATAGGCCAACATGTCATGTTGACGGCAAATTTATGGATACAAACAGGCCTCATCAACGAATCACTTGGACAAATAACATCCATTAACTACATTGAAAATTATAGCCCCCCATAACTACCAAACTATGTTGTTGTCCACTTTTAAAGTTACAATGGCCCACCACGGGATAAAAAAAACCCAAAAAATGTACCAATTGCTCCAATAACCCGAGGCAATAGAACACAACTACCGCTGGCTATGGCCTGGGCCATAACAATCCACAAATCGCAAGGGCTCACACCCGACAAAGCTACAATAGACATTGGAAAAACTGAAAGATGGGGATTGAAATTTACAGCAATATAAAGAGTGAAATCCATTGAAGATCTCTGCATACAACCACCATTCTCTTTTGAAAGATACTGTAAAATGCAGAACAACCCCTACATAATGATTCACAAAAAGGAAGAAGAAAGACTACAATTACATTCAACCCAATTGAATTAGATTCTACAATAAGTTCCAAAAGATTTTCTTTTATGTTCAATATTCAACAAAGGTTGCATATGCCAACTCTGGTATTCAATAAGATGAAGAAATAATGACCCAGGTAATTAATCATCAATCCTCTTAACAATTACTTATACCATACATTTTTGACATCTTATTATACACTTTATTTACATTCTAATTCTTAGGTGTTCACTTACAGAATATTTCTCTTCAATGTAAAGCATATATAAGCTCAAACTTCAAGCAGATCTACTAAAGCAATTCCTAGACAAACAAATGTTTTATTTTATTTTGAGGTTTTAGCAAAGGTTGCATTTGCCAACTCTGTTATTTAGCCACATGATGAAGATGATTATGATACAGTATCAGTGCAAGAATGGCCATATTCAGATTTGCACAGGTAAGCTCCCTTTCACGCTATAAAATTTAGGTAGACTAGGCTTATGTTTATGACACCTTGATTCAAAAAAAAATTTCAGATTAATATCATATAAAAACAGACCATACATACATAATCAGCTTTGAACTTTCATTGCTCTTGAATGTAAAGTAGAGACAAGGTCAAACTTCAAATAGATCTACTAAAGAAGCACCTATTCGTAGTTAAGATACAGTATCACTACTAGAGCGACCATATTCACATTTGCACAAGTAAGCTCTCTTTCACACTATAAAATTTAGATAGATCAGGGTTATGTTTATGTCAACTTGATTCGAAATTTCTTTTTAGATTACTATCATATAAAAATAGACCATACATACATAATCAGCTCTGAACTTTCATTGCTCTTGAATGTAAAGCAAAGACAAGGTCAAACTTCAAGAAGATCTACTAAAGCAACACCTTCTCGTAGTTAAGATATAGTATCACTGCCAGAGCGAGCATATTCAGATATGCATTACTAAGCTCTTAGATAGATCAGGATAATGTTTATGTGAACTTGATTGCTTATACAAAACTCGACTGAATTCCCTGTCCTTTATTTAAACATAGGTACCTTTACTCCATTCTCATGTTTTTCTTCACACTTCAACTGTGTACATGGGGAAATTACCATAATCAGCTCTAGACTTTCACTGTATGTAAGTGAAATTAATAACCAGATTGCTATTTCATTATACCATACATTTTTGAGCTTTTAATATACGCTATATTTATATTCTAATTCTTATGTGTTCACTTACAGAATATTGCTCTTCAATGTAAAGTAGAGACAAGCTCAAACTTCAAGTAGATCTACTGAAGCAATTCCTAGACAATTACAATATGTATGAAGTTTTAGCCTATCATGATTCACCTGTTCTGAACTTTTATTGCTCTTCAATGTAAAGCAGTGTAAAGCAGAGATAAGGTCAAACTTCCAGATCTGCATTAGTAAGCTCTCTTTCACAATATAAAATTTAAATAGATCAGCATTACGTTTACGTCAACTTGATTGTTTATAGGAAACGCAATTGACTTCCCTTCCCTTTATTTAAACACCGGTACCTTTACTCCATTCTCATGTTTTTCTTTACACTTCAACTGTCTACATGGGGAAATTGCCATTCTTCTTGGAGGCAAAAATCTAATTTATCCTCATGTTTATGTAAACCACTTCAACTGTCTATAACAAAATAGTCATTCTTGTGAGACACAAATCCAAAAATCAGCTCTGGACTTTAAGTCAAATTACTGGTAAGAAGATTTATTTTATTTTGAAGTTTCAGCAAAGGTTGCATTTGCCAACTCTGCTATTCAGCCACATGATGAAGATGATAATATTTATAGTATCAGTGCCAGAACGGCCATATTCGGATTTGGAGAGGTAAGCTCTCTCTCACACTTGCTAGATTAAGTCTAAAACTGCCATGAAATTTATGCTTGTAAACACTAACTTCATGTTCTTTATTCTGTTTTGGATAGGTGACTCTTATTGCGGATGAGAACAAAGACACCAAAACCACTGTGGAAAATGCGGATGTGAGCTACATGATAAAGAAGTGGTATTTGGGTGGCTCCTCAGCTGTGTCATCCTCAACCATTACATCTTTCACAGAAGGCATTGCCCTCCTGCTTAAATAGAAAGAATGTAAAATTAAATGTCAGGCCTTAAGATAACCAGTTCAGAGGCTAAATGCTTTCCAAGGATGATGTTTTTTGGATCATCTTAGTAAGTCTGAGTTTGGTAGGTCTGCCGGCATGAAATTCATTTGGCAGTGTATCTTTTGTGAGCAGATGAATGAATAAAAATTAAAATATTTAGAAGAAGGGAGTATTTAAATATCCGTTGGAGCTGAGTGTTTGTCAGTCTATAATTTAAATTTGAATCTTTCAAAGCGTTTACGCTGTTTCCTTCATATTAAAAAAACAATATTAAATACAAACATTCAAACAGGAACTTCACGACTATTACCTAAAGATGCATGCAAATTCTGAAACTGTACTGCACATATTCCATATTGCATGATGTTGTTATTTGGTGCAAGTACAAATCAGGCACCAACTACTAAACTATCGGCTGATCGTTGCATTCTAAAAAAAATGCAACTGCTAGTATCTTTGTAAACCGAATTGGATTTCAGGCTAGGCTGATAGAAAAATTGATTATTCTAGAATGTGCGAGTCTCAAATTAAATGTATGAACAGTTATCTAGACGCGATATCGTTATTTTTATATATATTAAATTTTTCTTTTACTATTTGATTTAATAATTACAATTGTGAGTGTTAAAATATACGATTAATATCTTGCTTGCCCATTTATCAGAACATTCTTAGAATAGGAAAATTTAAAGATAAAATCATCGCATATGGGTAGTCTGTAAAGTTGAAGTATCAACACAATTATAAAACGCATCGTTTCGCATTCCTGGTCCTGATAGATGTGTTTAACCACTAACATAAAATACAGTATGTCACAGAAAAAGGATAAGATCGAAAGAGTGCTACAAAATGGAAATAAGCAGAGGCTGTCGGATAGTATCCATTTTTAACACGCTTTCTTTTGTCGCTATCAAGAGGAGGCTGTCTAATTTCGGACAATAGCGGTGAAAGGTCGAGTGCGAGTAGGGACGTATTGTGCATCTTTTGAGAAGACAGGAAAGGGGAGTCGGCACAAAATTGAAAAGTAAAAAATATGAACTAATTGTACAAAACAGCCGGCCTCCATTGATGAGGAAAAGGCAGGGAACGCTGTTAACATCTCGACACGTGTGCCCCACTACTGTCACATACTTTCCTTCTTTGTCGTCTGCCCTACGCTGCGCCGCCTAAACTTTGATACTTCAACCCAGATATACTCTGTTGTGTACTGTTGACTTCTTCTTTCATTCAACCGGCGATAGCTCGAGGAATCAAATGCAAACCAGAGATAGCGATCCCCAAAAGATTGTACATAACAACGTTAAAGAGAGCAAACACAATAGCATCAGAAAGAGCATACATAATACTTCTTGAGAGACCACAATACACATTAGAGCCAAATATTATAGATTGACTTGAGCATTATAGGTTTTGAGTTTTTAGAATGGTAGGAACAGAAATTAGAAGTTAGTCGTAATCACACATATTTAATTGAGAAAACATAATGTATAGTAAAACTAAAAATTATGAGCCATCTTCTTTAGAATATTAGTAGCTAATTATTCAAATGAGGCATTCTTCAAAATTCATGTTGAAGAATTAATAAGGTAAAGTTAGTATAAAGTTAGAGTTGCTTAGAAGAGAGTTTGAAACTCTTTAGATGAAGAATTTAGAGTATATTTTAGAATTTCACATAATGTCTATAGTTGATAAAATGAAACTTTTATGGGACAGCCAAGGAAACTTCAGGCTAGCTGGGTGTAGGGGAGTGATCAAGGATGAGAATGACAATTCGATATCAGTGGTGACACTCCCCTTAGGTAGCTAGACTAACCATCTTGTTGAACCTATTGGTGCCTACCAAGGTCTTATGTTGGTCCATCAACTTAACTACAAATGTATCTAGATTGAAAGGGATTGAAATATAATTCAATGGTTTAAAGCTACCTATAAGCCTTCTTGGACTAGTGTGAATTGGATTAATAAATATAAGGAAATTATAGTTTTATTTGATAAATGTTTTGTCTCTCATGCTTACTGTGAAGCCGACAAGGTGGCGAACTATTTTTCCAACAAAGCGTTTTGGCTAAGGAGTGAATGATGTGGCATAAGAAGGATAGGCTAGAGGCTGATGTCATCATGTTTCTTCACTATGATAGAATGCAAGGAAGGGGCACTTCTAACCTTTTCATGTAATGATGGTCTTTACTATTATGATGTGCCATGACAATTCTTACCTAAGGCGAGGATTTATTTCCAATAAGTTTTCTCATGTGAGTCAATTTTGGGCTCGATTTGGCTATAACTTCTCACATGGATTCAGGGTTATTTGGAGGTTCACCTAACAATATTTTTTCTATTTCTTTGGGTATGTCATTAAGCTCTGCAATGACTAATATTAGGGATGATAGGCATTGAGTTGAGCCTATAGATTGTGACCAGCTTAAAAACAAACCACTATCTATAGACTATTGAGCATGGGACAACTTATTTGGAGAAGCTCCATGCATGATGCATGGGACCCTAATATCACTAAACAATTTGGTAAGGGTTGGGATAATGGTTGAATTGTCCTATTTGCAAAAGAATTACTATTGGTGAGAATATTACATCTGAAGTTACGGGCTAGTCTACAAAGGAGATGAAATTTTATAGGAACATAAAATATTCTAACATAGCTATTCTAAAGTTTCCCAAGACATAGAAGGAACATGGAGATTTGGAGAAAGGGACGAAGAGAAACTATGATCCTTCAAAGATCAAGATGGCATGAAAACACCTCCTTGAGGTAATTATGGACTACACTACCCTTGACAACAATTTTACCAAAGATTCCAGACATCACTTTATTTTTCTTAATTAATTTTGGCATAAAGGTAGGGTTTCATTTCATTTCTATTTCTTTTCTTCTCTTACTACTAGTATAAAAGATAATAGAAAAAATCTAATTAAAAGCTTAGTATCATATGAAGGTCTTCTTGTCTTAATTTATGACCATTTTAAGGTCCTCCCCACTCCTTCTAATCCCATTTTTATTTCTAAGGATGTAGATACAAGTGTTGGTGGGCCTGATGAGGATGATGTTGAGGATTGGGATACTAAAATGAAAGAGGAAGACTGCATTCCCCATAGTGAGACAAAGAAGATCCCCAAATATAAACCTAGGATTAGTGTTAAAGGTAAGGGCAAGGGGAAGTGGTCCTCTTCTCCCAACTTTACCTCTACTAAAAATTTGTGTAGAGGCGAGTCTATGTTTCCCCCCTTGTTGTTGATAGTGCTACTATTAGATGGAAGAAGGACAAGATTGGAAAAGGGAAAGGTACATCTATGGAAATTCATTCTTCTAGCCTAGGGAAAAATCCTAGTCTCTTCCCTTATTTTGAATGGTGCCCTTTTACCTCAAACAACATCCCACTATGGAGATGGTAATAGAGGTCCCCTATGGATCTCAAAGTTGATTCTCAAAAGTTGATTCTCATCATTTTAAGCCAGACAATGAAGACCTTACAAATGTCCTAGGAATGGTGAGAGAAAATGAAATTGATTTCATCAACATGTTTAAGTGGGGTTTTCATGATTTTAAATAAATGAAGATTAAGGATGGGGCCAGAGGTAGTAATTTGGAGGTTATGGAGTATTTTGGAGCTAGTAGAATTTAGAGTTAGGCTATTGGGAAGACCACTAGTGTTGATAATATCCATGCTCAAATTGTTCTAAAGGTTTCATAGTTGGAGGAGGAGAACAAATATGTTGTTGATTCCCTTGGTAAAAATTTGGAGGCCATTGAAAAAATTAAGAAGGAGCATGAAGCCTGATTTTCTTAGATTGAGGAAAAGTCAAAAGCATTAAGGATATCCTCCAGACCTTCATGAATCAAAGATAGATGAGAATTAACAACCTAATATAGAGTATGAATATGTTTTTGGATAATTGGAAAAGGCACACCAGGAGAAGATGATCATGGAGCTGGTATCAAGCAAAGACAAAGGTCAAGATGTCTTCAAGCCTAGTAAGAGGACTAGAGCCAATCTAAAAAGAAAGGCTGAGAATTCCCCTCTACATCTAAAAGACTTGAAAAAGGTGGTGTTGAACATGAGTCAACTAGTAGTGGAGGTCACTGGAACTCTTAAGAATTTGGTTTAGTCTGTTCTCCTTCCTTATAGTTTTAGTTGTGTTGTTTACTCTATCTTTTTGATAGCTTTTGGTTACCAGATGTAATGTTTATCTTTAGGCTAGCTTTTTTTTAATTTTTTATGTTGGTGCTTATTGTAACATATAAACTTCTCTTTTGTTAAAGTATTTTAGGTCCCTTCAAAACTTGTTTGTATTGTAATAAAAAATAAATAGACTTTTTATTAATTATAAAGATATCAAAGATTAGGATATCATGAAAAAATTGTTCGAAAATATGACCATAAAAGTTGACCCTATATCTATTACAATAAAAGAGATTAGAGATCTATAAAAAATAATGATAGGTGATTTATTTAGTTCACTTCAGACATTTGGATAAATACATGTAAAAAATTATCAATTATAAAAAAAGCAAATCTTGAGCCAAAATGAAAATAATGTGTAGAGGAAGAGTGGTGCATGACTGAAAATTTAGAGGTAGTATAAGAATTAACTCTAAAAGAAGTAACTTAAAAAGGTTAACTCCAACCAAATAAATAGCTAAGAGGGAGCATGTAGCTCACACCCAAAATATAAAAAAATAAATTAATAGTAGATTAAAGCATAGTTATGATATAATTAATATTAAATGTTATTACTTTCACAAGTAGGGTTATTGTTCAAATAAATTCAAAATTGATCAAAATAAATAGGAAATACATGGCTAATGAGAAAGAGGTTGAGCCTAAGTAACTAAAAGAATATATCATGTAGAAAATTAAAAATTATATAGTACATATATAATAAAGACATAAATGTAAATGAAAGAATATTTTTCCTTCATCATTAAGAATGCCTAGTTTGGAATTAAAATGGGAAACAATATAATATTTTCAGCTATGATTAAAGGTTTCTTCATATCTACATAGAGTATAATTAAAGAAAATAAATAAAGAATATATATAATTGTAGACACCTACAATTGTCTTCATAGTAATTAACTAAATATTTTATTCATTTGATTATTTTAACATATTTAATCTATTATTTAAATAGATATTTATTATTTATTTAATTAATTTATATTCCTTTACTCTTCTATAATTAAATAAATATGTATTATTTATTTAATCAAATAATCCCACCTTTTTATTTATTAATTAAATAACTATTTTTACTAATTAATTAAGAAAATATTTTTATTTACTTAATTTACTTTAATAGGATTTTTCTTTCATGATTAAATAAATATTTTTATTTAATTAAATAATTTATTATCATTTTCTCTCCCATGATTACATAGATATTTATTATTTATTATTTATCTTTTCTCATCTTTCCTATTTTTCTACTATTAATTAAATGAATATCGACTTTTATTTAATGAATTCATTATCATTTTCTTTCTAATATTATTATTTCTTACCAAATGTCTTACCTACCACTTAATCTAATCGATTCATTTATCTTTTACCCTCTTAAGCTTCACCCTTGAATATATTGAGGATTTCTACAAAGTGAGAACATTCTTCCTCATTTTGAACACATAGAATATCAATGAAGGCTTTCAAATAAAAAATGAAATCTTTGGCATATACTTGCAATTTTGAAGAGCTCTTTCTATCATTTCATCATCTTGCTAACATTATCATCTTGCATCATATCTTCACATCTTTCATCAATCAACAACACTTCATTCTTTCAATGCCATCTTGTCCATGTTAAGTAGTTGAGAGAAAACACCATATCTACAAAATCTTGAAGGATAGAAAATTATTAGAGTCAAGTGTTTCGTGAATGTTATAGTTTAATTTTCTTTATTTTAAATATTTTTTATTAAGGTAAAAATATGTTTTGAAGGGACCCAAAACTCTTTAACAACATGTCTCAACCAGATAAAATAGTAATCATTACAAACATGGAAGGATAGTTACCCAAAATAAAAGATCAATAGATCTAGAAACAAAGAGATAGGAAAAAACCACAAAACAACAAAAAAGAAACAAAAATACAAAGAACTAATTCAAGGTATCCACCACCTCAACTTCAAGTTGGTTCATGTCATGATCCACTTTCTTTAGCTCCTAGATATCCTAGGGTATTTTCTCATCCTTCCTTTTAAGGTCCACTCTCTCCCTCTTTCTCGGCCCTATGGATTCTTCTTGACCCTTTTCCTTATCCATATCTATGTCAACAATTAATTTATCCTAATATTAATTTTCTAGTTCACCCACCATGTTGTTCATGGTCTAAGATGTCAATTTGAGGACTTTGTGGCTAGTGTTAATGATTGTCTATAGAGACTCCCTAATTTTGTTTAATTTTTTTTATCAAAATCATTGAGCTTACTCTCATAATCCATTTTGAGTTTTTTACTATCCTCGATAATTTTCTTCAAGCATTCCCCAACAAATTTCTTTTCCTCCTTGATCTAGATATCCTTCTCTAGATATCCTTCTCCTCGTTTCCCTATTTTACACTATTGGTTTTCATAAATTCAATGTTACTATTCATATCCTTTTGTTTGAGTTTCCTATCTTTAATCTCATACAAAGTCCACTTAATAAGCATAGAGAATCAACTTCTCCATTCCTTGCAATGGCCCAAATGTCATCAAGCTACTCTTGGTCTGATTTGATGTAATGAGCACCAACCCTTAAATCCAAGGGAAACCTAGGTCTATTTTCCTTGTTTGTAATAGGATAGGAAGTGTATGAATCTTTCAAAACATGGGAGGTAGTAGATACATCCTTGGTTGTACTAGGGGGGGGGGGGGGGGGGGGGTTTAAATACTTCTTTACTTTTATGTTCTACATTCATGAAGAATTTCTTTATTAATATATCTTTGGAAAAATTTACAGAGTTAAACATGTGGTGAACTAGGTTTACAAACCTAATTTTTAATTCAACAAGTGTACATTTTGGTGAGCCCAACATGAAAATTTGAGAAAATTTAGAGTCTTATAGCGACAGGTGTTTTGTGAACCCAATTCTTGAATAAAAAATTATTAATGATTTATGGATAAAAATGTGTGTTTTAATTTTTAGATTATCTCACATTATGATTTTTAAAGGTTAATAAACTATTTCTTGGAATGTTTGGTGTAATTTCATACTTTTTATTTAGATCCCAAGGTGTTATCAAGTATCTTATCTCCTTCTCTTCAACGGACCTCTAGTGTGTTAAAAAAATCACAATATCTTTTTTTTTTTAGAAGGCATGCCTTTGGAAAAGTGATCATTCCTATGGGAATGATGTTTAGTTATATATTTTTTGGTCACTATGTAGAAAGAAAAAAGAAAAAATCTAGAGCCTAACTTGTGATAATATGTCAACTGAGAGTTTCAATTTCATAGGTTAATGTATTCTTGTAGGCTTGATTAGAGGCTTAAGTTTTCCATTCTTGACTATGTATTTATAGGTTCCTCAAATCTCAACTAGACACCTTATTTATTGGCCCACACTTTTGATTAGGTTATTTTGATAATTTTGATGCAACAGAGTAGAATCTCTCCCTAAAGATACTCACCATATGTATTTCATTGAGTTGAGATAAAAAAATTATTCTATAAGATACTTGTAGCTTCTAGAAAGAGCGTAATTGTGGCATGCCCCTAACCCTTGGACCTCCTACCTAACCTTCTCTTTCAAAGACAAGAATGAAAAATATTCCTTTAGGTGTTTTATGATTGAATCAAAGAAGTACCAAGTTGTGCATGAAATAGTTTTTATCATCTTATACCAATAGAAATTTGAGCTTTGAAGATTGTTGGCCATATCCTCACATGATTATTTATCCAAAAAATATAAACTAGCCATTGTGTATTATTGTTTTATGTGTTTCTATTATCTTACTATATTGTCACACAATTCAAACTTAGTTAAACAAAAAAAACTCAAAATCATAAAAAAAAATTAGATATTATGAAGGCTTGAAATAATAAGACTTATCACTTACAATTACAAACTATCATGACCTTCTTTCATTAGTGAGCCTTGTGTCGTACCTTTTCATCCAAACATAACTATCATATCTTATTATATACCTTTTGGACATGCTTTATCCTAGATTACCCTTTTTCAATATTATATCTTTTGGCTATCATTATACGAATCCTATCATGTGGTATCCATCACTTTTAAGAATAATAACATCTTATCATATTTTATTATAGAATCTCTTCTTAGATTTATTCATCACCTTACCATTATAACAATCTAATATATTTCATCTTCCTTTCATTTGGCCATCATAGCACGAGTTATCTTTGTGTATATTATAACTTATAGATCTAGAGTGATATTATTATCTTATCTTATAAAAATCTTAGTATTCAATAAAAAAATTATCAACCAATCAATCTTGAGTCTATTAACCATCCTATCATTTGAGTCATTCTTAATTTTTCTATTGTGTGTATGTCCAAAATAGAGCTCAAAAGAAGAGAAGAACTAATGGAGACTTGTAGTGTTAAAAATTGCATAACCCTATGAAATTATAGCTACAATTTAATAAGAACTTTAGTGTCGAGTCCCCTATAATTTGAGTAGGTCAATTTTAGCCCTTGCATCATCCTTTTCCAAGTCTTACAATTCTCAAGCTCCTTTTCAAGAGCTATCATGTAGAGTTGGTTTTGTATTAACCACATATTTCTCTTACCACACATCATTTTTTAGTGTGATTTTTCTAGATAATAGAACATCACATAGACATACATTGTAACACCCTACTAAGGAACCCAATAAGAAAACACTATAGAAACCCAAAAAATAGGTGTCATAATTTTAAAAAGAAATAACTAATATAGATTTCCTAGACATTGTAGCATCATTTACTTAGATATTATTTACATTGTGATATTGCTATTAGGATTCAACTATTTAGTTTTTTGAGTCAAACCAATTGACCCGTGTTTCATGAGTAGTGGTTCACATGAAACCATCTCTCATGAGAATGAATGAAACACTTAGCACTCATTAGACCTAGGTGATGCTCACATAGGCGAAGCCCCGAGACTTCCTAGGAGGTCAGCCATGCTAGTACTACTCCAGCTTGAGCACGCTTAACTACAGAGTTTCCTCCATGGTTAAACCCACTCTGCTTGCAACCCATTTGCAATAAGAATGGGTTTAACCATGGAGGAAACTCCGTAGTTAAGCGCACTCAAGTTGTAGTAGTACTGTGATGGGTGATCTCCTGGGAAGTCCTGGTGCTTCACCTCTATGAGAATCACCTAGAGCCAATGAGTGCTAAGTGTTTCATTCATTCACATGATAGATTTTTTTGCGTGAACCACTACTCATGAAAAATGGGTCAATGAGTTTGGCTAAAATGACTACATAGTTGAATCCTGATAGCAATATCACAATTTGACTTGCTGTGGAAAATATCTCCCACTTATTATTTATATTGATCATTTGCACAGTCCATAATTTGAAAGTAGAAGTAACAATGCATTAACAGATTCTTAAATGCACATTTTTCATGAATTCAATAGTTAACCTTTAAATTAACTAAGTCCTCTTAGGTTTCCCTAATGTCGCTACTTGAGCAACATTCTATCCCATATCTAATCATCTAAATGCATCAATAAATTGATTATTATAACCCTATAATTTATAACCATTAAGTGCTATATCTTCTCGATTCATTTTAGATTAAAAAAACCAAGTCTTCTAAATTCATTCCTTCACAAAATAACTAATAAAATACAAACATTATGTTAAACTAGTCATTTCATTAACCCCTATCATTAATATTCATTAAAAAATAATATTGTACTACCTCTTCAACTATCATCATTGATCTCATAATAAATGTTCATTTAATAAAACAATATCCAAATCATTCAACCTATGCTATAAACATTTTTTTTCCATTATATAAACATGATCTCATTACTATAAAGTGTTAGAATAACTAAGAGGGGGGCAAGGGGGGGAGTGAATCAATTAGATTGGTTATCCTATAGTCCCAAATACAAAGATGTACCTTATAAAACAATTCCAACAAATTATGCAGTTTGGTAACATAAAATATCAAGCTATCTATCTAGTATACCAATTACTAGTAATTATCCAAATGTGATTACCGACTAAATCAACTATGCAGTATGTAAAGTATGATGAAAAAAAAACTATCACAAATAACACATAACAAAATGATTTAACGTGGAAACCCTATTAAGGGAAATACCACCTAGCACCGGTAACCCAAACTAATTCACTCTTCTAAAGTGAGCTTGGTGAAGAGCCAACCCTGTTAAAGGTTACAATACACACCGTTAGGTGTGACCTAGTTAGAGGATTTATCACTAACGGTTAACTTTTCACTAGCATTCACTATGGGTTCAACAAGATAACAATGTACATTCCTTGAATGACATAGGGAAGAATATAAGACTATTAAGTCCACTCAGTTAAGAGATTTTTTGAATCAATGGTTAAAATGATAGAGTAACGATCTCATTCAAATGCAACTGAATTGCAAATATTCACATCTATGCTAAGCCCATAAAAATCCTCTGATCATTAATCAATTCACTTTCCTAATATTCTTCAACTTACTTTCACTTAGTAAATGGCTTTCTGACGCTCGGTAAACTTTTTAGTCTCGTCTCTTTCATTGACCAGTCTTATCAGGCATGCATGAATAAAGTCTTCACGTGAAATCTTTGCAGTCTTCTTCTTTTTGGCATGTTTCAATAATGAAATTCATATCTCTTATATAGACAAGTAAACCTTTTTCATATCAACCATTTGATTTTTCTGCTTAATCTCCTTCATTCATTTTGCCTCTTAAACATTCCTCAGTAGATGTGTCATTAACACATTTCAATCTCATCCTTTAGATCTTCTCCAAATTTTGTCAGCCGTGGATCTCATCACAAACTTCATCTTTAATCTCGAATCATAACAATTTTGATCTCATCAAATTTATTCAATTGTTCTTAGCATTTAATGTTTTCATCCATACTCAGTTGATATATAAATATGTCAACTATAACTAGTTGAACTAGCTTAGTTAATACTGTTAGTTAGTAGAGAGTACACTTGCTTGGTGTATACAAAAATCTTCAATTACCGACCACATTAACATGTTCAATTTCAAATATATTCTTCATAGTAGATTAATGTAACATACTCAAGTCAATAATATAAATTCATATACTCATCAATAAGTTACCCAATGTTTTCCATATCCCTATCTGTCATATCCATCTTCTCCTCATGTAGATATCTCATTTCTTCATCTTTTCTTCCTTCAAAAGATGTTCAAATATTTGTAACTATCATGATCAGTACGATAAAGACTAGTAGACATCAATGACAACATATTAATTAATTTAATCATCTTACATATCATTTCAGTAACCTGGTGATCTCTAATCATTGTTCCTTCAGTACATTTAGATATTCAATCAGTTGCAGTTCATCAATCTCTCCCTTTAGCATTGATGGCAACACGAGCAATATGAAAATATGCCATACACATACTAAAAGTGTATTCTACAACCATGTAATTAAATGTTTTAGCTTGGTAAGCTTAAATTTAATATGTTTAATCACTAGAAAACATAACATCATTACAAGTGTAGAATCTCCCTGCAGATTTGATCCTTTCAGTTCTCAGATTCCCTTTGTTCTCAAAAACAAATATTCAAATCTCTCCTTTTCTCTCATGTGTTCTCAATAACTAATTTTCTTTTCATATTCAGTCTCTCTCCCTTTGATAATAATGCCAAAGAAAATATGCAAATAGATCTGCAGTAGCCAAGTAATCCTTTGTTGTTCAATTCACTCAGTACCTTCAGTGTATAGATAAACAAATTTCTATTCCAACTTCTACAATCTTTCACAACCTTAGACAAAAATCCAAAGTGGGAGCTATGTGCATAAATATGAATGATCTTCTAATAAGTATAGGTTGATGCAACCTCCAGATGACCTTAGTGACTCGTAGATAGGGGATGAACCCCAAGTCTAGTCCTCAAATATTCAAATGTGTCCTTTGGTAATGGTTTAGTAAATATATCAGCAAGTTGCTCCTTAGATGTTACAAATTCTAGTTTCACCTACTTTTCTTGAACTTGTTCCCTCAAGTAGTGATAAGTAATGGATATGTGCTTTGTCTCTGAATGCATCACAAGATTCTTAGAAATATTTATAGCACTAGTGTTGTCACAATATATAATCACTGGGTAACTAATTACCTCATTCATCCCTTCCAACACTTGTCTAATCCAAGCTATATTTGAACAATTTGTGGCAGGAGCAACATACTCTGCTTCAGTAGTGGACTGAGAAATGCATGCTTTTTTCTTGCTAATCCAAGTCACAAATCTTTCCCCTAAAAAAAATGCTCCACTAGTTGTGCTCTTCTAGTCATCTATGTTTCCAGCCCAATCTGCATCGGTGTAAACTCTAAGTTCAAATTTTCCTTCAAATGCATACCATAATCCATAGTCTTATGTTTTCTTAAAGTATCTCAAGATTCTTTTCACTGCAACCATATGTCAATCTTTAGGATTGGTAGAAAATCTAGCCACAATCCCCACTACATGTGCAATATTAGGTCTACTGTGTACAACATACATCAGTTTCCCAATCATAGATCAGTACAAAGTCTTCTTTACTTCTCTAGATTCATCTTCTTTTGTCAATTTATAGCCACACACCATTGGTGTTCCCACTAGTTCAGCATCTTCCATGACAAAAGTTTTCAATAATTCTTTAATGTAGTTTGATTGTGTGATGAAAATCTCATCTTTTTGTTGTATAAGTTGTAGACCTAGAAAGAATTTAATCTCTCCAAACATAGACATATCAAATTCCTTTCTCATGTCATCAGAAAAATATTTGCAAATTAGATCTTGTCCTCCAAAGATTATATCATCAAAAAATATCTTAGCAATTAAAATGTTAGCATCAGATTCTCCTTTCATGTACAAGTTGTTGTTTTCACTAGTTCTTACAAAACCAATAATTATAAGATAAGCATGTAATCTTTCATACCATACCCTCAGTGCTTGCTTCAATCCATACAAGGATTTGTGCAGTCTACATACCATGTCTTTCTGATTTCGATCAACAAACCCTTTCGGTTGTTCTATGTAGACCTCCTCCTCAAGAATTCCATTCAAAAATGTTGATTTCACATCCATTTGATATACCTTAAATTCCTTATGTGCAACATAAGAAAGTAATATGCAAACTCCTTCCAATCTAGCAATAGGTAAAAAGGTTTCACAATAATCAATACCTTCTTCTTGTGCATATCTTTTGCAAACAAGTCTTGCCTTATTCCTAGTGACCTCACCATTTTCATTCATCTTATTTCTGAAAATCCACTTAGTAACAATAATATTTTTATCCTTTCATATAGACACTAAAGTCCATGTTTTATTCTTCTCAATTTTTTGAATTTCCTCATTTATAGCATTGATCCATTCCTCATTTTCAAGTGCATGGACCTAACATTTTTACTTTCAAACTCACAAACTAAGCATGTGTTTTGTCTTAACTTACTTCGAGTCATTATGTTAGCTTTCTTATCTCCAATGATTTGGTTCTCAAGATGATGTCTTCTAACAAATCCTGCTAGCACTTGATCTCTTCTCTTCTCATCATTCTATTCAGGTACATTTCTTGCTTGGTAGCTTCTTCCTGATTCTCAGTTTCCATTTTTTGATTCTCGATAGCATTTTCATGATGCTCAGTAGAATCATCCTATGGCTTCAGTAGATAATCTGGATCTTTAACATAAGTAAACCTACCATAATCTTCTAGCTCTATCATGATTTCTTCATCATTCTTTTCAAAAAACTCATCAACTCTAACATTAGTACTCTCTATAATCTTATTAGTAACTTTATTCAGACATTTATAAGCTTTACTCTTAGTAGAATATCCCAAGAATATTCCTTCATCACCTTTAGAATTAAATTTACCATTCCTATCATCTTTTAGAATATAACGGTTTCTACCAAAGATTCTGAAATAACTTATACTTGGTGTGTATCCAAACCATAACTCTTAAGGTGTCTTGTTTGTGTCTTTCTTTAGTTGAACTTGATTCAGGACATATATTATTGTGCTAACTACCTCTATCTAGTACATATGTGCAATATTTTTCTCAATCATCAATGTTCTAGCACAATCAACAATAGATTAGTTTCTCCTTTTAGTAATTCCATTCTATTGTGATGTTCTAGATGTAGAAACCTACCTTTTTATACCATGCTCATTACAGAAGTTAGTGAATTTATCAGAAGAAAACTCACCTCCTCTATCGGACCTTAAGCATTACAATTATTTTCTGGTTTCCTTTTCAACTTTAGGCTTATACCATTTAAACAGTTTGAATATCTCATATTTTTCTTTCAAGAACATAACTGTCATCAATTTAGTATTGTCATCAACAAAAAAAATAAAGTATCTATCACCATAGTAGCTTTGACTTCTCATAGGACCACATAAGTCATTGTGAGCCAGCTCCAAAATTCCTTTAGATGAATAGTCCTTACTTTTAAAACTAGATTTTTTCATCTTTCCTTTCTGACATTGATGGCACATAACATGATCAGGTTGGGTTAGACTAGGAAATCCTATAAATTTTCTCTTTCTACTAATCTTAATCATGTTATCAAAATTTACATGACATAACCTCTTATGCCATAACCATTTATCTTCATTTTTTACCAGTAAACATGAAGTCTCAGGATTGTCAAGATAAAATAAATTACCTTTTGATTATCCACCTGTTCCGAAAAGCTTTCCATTTTTATCATATATTTTTACCTTGTTTCTTTCAAAGGCAACTTGGTGACCAGAGTTATTCAACTGTGCTACACTCAAAAAATTATAATTAAGTTCTTTTACCTAGTATGCATTATCATATCTAATTTTATCATTTAATAAAATAGATCCTTTTCCTTTAACCATGCAAGGTGTGTCATTTCCCATTTTCACTGAGCCTCCATTACAATGCTCAATATGATCAAACTTATCTTCATCACCAGTAATGTGATGTGTACAACCACTATCAATGGTCCAAGTATCATTCTTACTAACTTTAGAAATAAGTGTTGTTTCTACATACCTTCCCTCCTCTTTTGAATCATCTTTCATTGCAACAAACACCACCTCAATATCATCATTAGTGTCAGTGTCAGAGTCATCTTCTTCTGCAAGGTAACATGCCTTTTTGCCCTTATATTTGTGATCTAAGTTATCGCTGTTGTAGTTTCGATAGTCTCTATTTTTTCTTCTTCCATACTTCCCATCACCAGATCGGTTTCAATCTTTATCATCCTCTTTCCTGTTGGCACATCTAGAAATAATATGGCCAACCTCTTTACAATTAAAATAAGCTAAAGGTAACTTTCCCTTATAGCTAACTTTACCTTTCTACAATCTCCAGGCCATAAGTGCTTCTAGATCATCAAGCTCATCATCAGTATTACTATCACTTTCATTCCTTATATTATGCTTACTGCTAGATTTACCAATCTTAAGAGAAGACATAAAATCAAACTCAACACTCAATACAATACTATTTTCAAAATTATTTAGCTCAAAAGTTATTAACTTTCCAATCAAACTATCAAGAGGAAGAGTGCTATTAGGTGCATACCTCATTTCATGAATAGCAGATATTTTGATTGCATAGACAGGAAACAAGGTTCTCAGTATCTTACTTACCATTGTATCTTCAAAAATAATACCACTAGCTCCTCGGATAACATTAACTACCTCTTTGATTCAGTTTGTGTATTGTGTAATATTCTCTCCTTCCTTCATTTTCATGTCATCAAATCTTCCTCTCAAGATTTCAGCTTTGGCTCTCATCACATTCACATCCCAACCATAAACTAGAACAAGTTTATCCCACATTTCCTTCATTGTAGTGCAATCCTTGACATCCTCAAATTCAACATTAGATAGAGTAGCAACATTCTCTATCATAGTAATATTGTGTTCGTGATGGTCTCTCAATTGATCGAATCAAAGGACCAAATATCAGTTTTATGTAGCCATTGTTTAGTAAAGGTATAGCAGATTCTCCAATTCCAGATATGTGAAGTCACTTCCATCTTTTCCATGTAGTAAAGTTGTCTTTGTTCATCTTCCATCTTATACATCTTGTAATCTTTCTACTCAAGTCCTTAAAAATTTCTTCCAAGAAACCAATATGCTCTATTACCAATTTTTATAATAACTGAGAGGGGGGGTGAATCAGTTAAAGATCAGTTATCCTATAGTCCCAAATACAAAGATGTACCTTATAAAACAATTCCAACAAATTATGCATTTTGGTAACATAAAATATCAATCAGTCTGTCTAGTATATTGGTTACCATTAAATATCCAAATGTGATTACCAACTAAATCAACTATGAAGTATGTAAAGTATGATAGAAAAATAATAATAAAAAATAACACATAACACTGATTTAATGTGCAAACCCTGTTAAGGGAAAAACCACCTAGGATTGGTAACCCAAAATAATTCACTCTTCTAAAATGAGCTCGGTGAAGAGCCAACCCTATTAAAGGTTACAGTACACACTATTAGGTGTGACCTGGTTAGAGGATTTATCACTAATAGTTAAATTTTGACCATCATTCACTATGGGGTCAACAAGATAACAATGTACATTCCTTGAATGACATAGGGCAGAATATAAGACTGTTAAGTCCACTTCGTTAAGAGATTTTTAGAATCAATGGTTAAAATATAAAGTAATGATTTGATTCAAATACAACTCAATTGAAAATATTTAGATCTATTATAAGCCCATAAAAATCCTCTGATCATTAATCAATTCACTTCCTCAATATTCTTCAACTTACTTTCACTCGATAAATAGTTCTCTAATGCTTGGTAAACTTTGCAATCTAAGTCCTTTCCCTAACCAGTCTAATCAGGCATGCATGAATAAATTATTCATGCAAAATCTTTGAGGTCTTCTTCTTTCTAGCAGGTTTCAATAATGAAACTCATATCTCTTATATAGAAAAGTAATCTACTTTCATATCAGCCATTAGATTTTGCCTCTTAATCTCCTTCATTCATCTTTCCTCTTAAACCTTCCTCGGTAGATGTCTCATTAAAACATTTCAATCTCATCCTTTAGATCTTATACAATTTTTGTCAGTCGTGGATCTCATAAAAACCTTCATCCTTATTCTCAAAATCATAACAATTTCCATCACATCAAATGAAGTCAATTGTTCTTAGAATTTAATGTTTTCATCCATACTCGGTTGATATAGAAATGCGTCAGCTATAACTAGTTCAACTAACTTGGTTAATACTATCAATCGGTATACACTTCACCGGCTCAGTGTATATAGAAATCTTCAATTACTGACCATATTAACATGTTCAATTTCAAATATATTCTTCATAATAGATTAATGTAAAATGATGAAGTCAATAATATAAAGCCATAGAATCATCAATAAGTTACCCGATGTTTTCCTTATCCTTATATGTCATATCCATCTTCTCCTCATGTAGACATCTCAATTCTTCATCTTTTCTTCCTTCAATAGATGTTCAAATGTTTATAACTATCATGATAAGTGATGCAGGGTACCCAAGGCCTAGTCAAGATGCTCTTGTGTTTTGGTTCATTTTTTATTTGTAATAAGGAGGGATGGATCTTAAGGATCAATCTCCTCAATGTTTTGATCCTTTTTGTATGGTCATGGATTCCTAAGGCATGTTTGTGAGCCTTGGAATACCTTAGTCCATGTGGATCCTAGATGGTTTAGGATTGGGTCACTTAAGGTTTTTATGTTTTAATTCATTTTTATTTATTTTTAAGTGTTTTAGGAGTCTATGATCTAGATCACCTTGGTTGATCTCTTTAGGAGTCTTTTGAAGGTCTTTTGAAGAAAAATTGTAAAAGTTGCAATATTTGTTGTCGAGAAACTTTTCAAAGTTGCAAAGTTGGTCCCAACAGTCACAACTATGTGGAGACTAGTTGGACACCCTTGTTGAAGTTATTTAACCTTTGTAAGACCTCTGAATGAGGTGAGATTTGAATGGAAGATATTTGGTACAAGAAATTCAAAAAAAACTAATTAATTTCAGTAGAATCAGGTTGTGTATGAACGTGTATGAGGTGTTGAATTTGATGAAAGTTTATTCTCTATAACTCTTATATATTTAGTCACTAAATCCATTGATTTTATCTTTTGATAAGATTATCATTCAAAGTTATTAGTTTGTGTTTGTGTACAGTCAGGGTTTGAAGGGTTTGCCAGGCCCGTCTTATAAAAATGGCCCTAACTTGTACTCCCACTAGTGGAAACTCATAAAACCTTGGGGGATGCAAGACATAATAATCCAAAATCAATTCACTGTAATCGATCGGCAAGTAGGATTGGCACCAAGCCCTAGGTTAAACATCTCTACGTGCTCAGTTAGGAAACTTGAAGAAAGGGTGTGTAGGTGAAAGATCTCGGTGAGATGAATATTTAAAGAGTTTTTTTGAGTAAGATATAGGAGGGAGAAGATTCCCAAAAACTTATATCGATTCTACAAACCCATTTTCAATCATCCTTAGTGAAATCTAGGGATAATTTAGCTAATTAGGTCTGTGACCCAAAGGTGGTTAGGCAATGCAGGAGTTGAATCAATTCAAAGTGTTTTGGGGATTGATGTAACCCTAAAAAAGGGTACTCAAAACTGGTCCTAGTTTTGTAAGACTCATTGGCAATCAAGATCTATGCACCCAAAAGCTGATAAACTACAATTTATTTAGAACCTAATTGAAGATCTGTGATTAAGAGATCACCGAGTTGTTGATTATATATGTAATATGATTAAATCAGTAATATGTTGTCATTTATGTCAACTAGTTTGACAACACTTATCTTGTAAGTTACAATACCTAAACATCTTTAGAAAAGGAGTAAAAGAGATGAAGAACATAAATATCTACATGAGGAAGATGTATATGAGACATGAGGATAAGGAATACATTGGGTAACTTGCTGATGAGTCTATGACCCTATGTTATTGACTTGATTATGTTTCATTCATCTATGATGAGGAAAAGAACTAAAAGATACATGGTGGTGTGGTTGGTTGATGAAGCATCACAGTATACACCGAGCAGTGTAGTGTATACCAAGCATAGTATAAACCAAGCTTGTGTTCACTGACATATTTCTTTGTTAACTGAGAATGAGAAAAGGAACTAAAAGATTAGTTTAGCTGATAAAGATTGATGAGCTAGAAAGTAAATCAAAATTAGAGATGGAGATAATATTTGTTATGAAGCTCAACGACTAGCATAATTCAAGGAAGATCTAAACGATGGAATTAAAATGTGTAACTGACACATCAGCCCAGGAAGGTTTTAGCAGAAAAATGGATGAAGGAGAATAAGCGGAAAAATCTTATGGAGGAGAAGAAAATAGTTTACTTGTCTATTTAAGAGACTAAGGGTTTCATTATGAAACTCATGCTAGAAGAAGGAGACTACAAAATTATTGCATGAACAAGCTTCATGTATGCCAGATCAATCTAGTTAAGGAGAACTGAACTGCAGAGTTTACCAAGTGTTAGGATGCTATTACTGAATGAGAGTAAGTCATTGATTATTGTTGATACAAAAATTGATATATTGATCAGAGGATTTGAATGAACTTAACATAGATCTGAACATCTAAATTTGAAGTTGTATTGTAATCAGATCAACTACTGTTACATTTTAACCATTGTAAATAGAGAAATATCTTAACAGAGTGGACTTGAAATTCTTATATGTATCATTCGTAGAATGAACATTGTTATCCTATCAACACCATAGTGAATTTTGGTTGGATGATAATGGTTGGTCTAAAATCCTCTAACAAGGTCACACCTCACAGTGTGTTTGTAACTTTTAACAGGGTTGGGTCTTCACTGACCTCACTTCAGAAGAATGAACATTTTTGGGTTGCCAGTACCAGGTGGTTTTTCCCTTCACAGGGTTTCCATGTTAAATATTTTTTGTTATGTGTTCATTTTGGTGATTGCTTGTTATCATACTTTACATATTACATGTTTGATTTGATCGGTAATCATTATATGTTATTGACTAGTAATCGGTAAATGCATAGACAGTATAGTATTTTTTTTTACCGAGCTATAGAAGTTTAAGTAAATTGTTTTGGATTATATATTTTGATTTGGGACTGTGGATAATTGATTCACCCCCCCTCTTAGTTATTCTAACAATTAGTATCAAAGCATTGGTTTCTTGGAACAGAGTTTTAAGGACTTCAGCACAAAGGTCTCAAAATGTTTAAGAGGGAAGTGCCAAAGCTAAACAAAGATAACTTCACAAAATGGCAAAGTCGAATTAAGCTACACATGTTCAGAATTGGGAATTCTACCCTAGATTTTATGGAGAATGGATACCTTGTACCGCCCACTGGTCCCTTGACCCTTGACCAACTAAGAGATAGGAATGAACATATTGTTACTATGATGGAGATTGTTGCTTCCTATTTAGATGCTGAATTTTAAGACATCAAGGACTATACTACTACTAAGCATATGTGGGATAAACTTGCTCAAGTTTATAGTGGTGATGTGAATGTCAAGAGATCAAGAGCTGAAAGATTAAGAGGAAGATTCGATGACATGAAGATGAAAGAAGGTGAAAACATTGTGTAGTACACAAATAGAATAAAGGAGGTAGTTCATGCTATTAGAGCATCAAATGGAGTTATTGATGAAGACACTATGGTAAGGAAAATTCTAAGGACCCTATTGCCAATCTATGCCATAAGAATATCTACAATTCATGAAAATAGGTTAGCACCTAACAACACACTCACTCTTGATAATTTGATTGGAAAGCTTACAAAATTTCAACTAAACAATTATGATAATAGTGTTATACTGAATGTTGAATCCACTTTTATGTCTTCTTTGAAGATTGGTAAGTCTAGTAGTAGAAATAAGAATGATGATAGTGACAGCAATAGAGATGATGAGATTGATGAACTTGAAGCTCTCATGGCCAGGAGGTTGCCTAAAGGAAAAGGAAGGTATAGAGGTAAATTACCTTTAGCATGCTTTAATTGTAAAGAAGTTGGCCATATTGCTGCTAGATGTCCACACAAGAAAGATGGTGAAATAGCCAAAGAATGATCTGAAGGAAGCTATGGGAGAAAAAACAAAAAAGGCTACCGACACTACAACAGAGACAATCGAGAAAATAATGATAAAGGCAAGAAGGTATGCTAGATTGCTGAGGAAGAAGATATCATTGATACTGACACTGATGATGCTATGGAGATAGTATTTGTGGAAATGAAGTATGATTCCAAAGAAGATGAAAGGTATGTAGAGATACAACTTATCTCTAAGGTTAATAAAAATGATACATGGATTATAGATAGTGGCTGTACACATCACATGACTGGTCATGAAGAAAAATTAATTATCTTGAAGAATACAATGGAGGATCTATAAGAATGGGTAATGATGCACCCTGTATGGTAAGAGGTAAAGGATCCCTGATCAGAAATGATAGATTAAAATTTGAAAATGCTTATTGGGTAAAAGGATTAAACTATAATTTACTAAGGTTGGCATAGCTGAACAATTCAAGCCACTGAGTTGGGTTTGAGAGAAAAAAGGTGAAAATATTTGATGGAGGAAGACTTGTTGGAACTGGTAGACAATCCAAAGGTAATCTATTTTATCTTGATAATGATTAGTCTTCTTGTTTAATGATAAAAGATGAAGATGCATGGTTGTGGCATAAAAGGTTATGTCATGTGAATTTTGATAACATGATGAAGATCAGTAAAAAGAAAAGAGTTAGAGGTCTGCCTAACTTGTCAAAGCTTGATCATGTTATGTGTCATGAATGTCAGAAAGGTAAAATGACCAAATCTAGTTTCAAAAGAAAAGATTATTCAACAAAGAAAATACTTGAGTTAGTGCATACCGACCTATGTGGTCCAATGTGAAGTAAAAGTTACTATGGAGATAGATATTTTATTCTTTTTGTTGATGATTATACTAGGTTGATGACTGTCATGTTCTTGAAAGAAAAATTTGAGGCATTCAAGGTGTTCAAGTGGTATAAGCAAAAGTAGAAAAAGAGACTGGTAAAGAATTGAAATGCTTAAGATCTTATAGAGGAGGTGAATTTATCTCTAATAAATTTACTAATTTTTGTAATGAGCATGGTATTAAAAGGTCTCTACACCGAGGACACCACAATAGAATGACATTGGTGAAAGGAGGAATAGGTCAATTGTTGACTGTGCAAGGACATCAATGATAGAAAATAATGTTGCTCAGACATACTAGAGAGATGCTATTAGCACTATTGTTTATGTGCTAAACTGAGTACAACTGAAGAAGGACACTAGTAAGACACCCTATGAGTTATTGTTTGGACACAAACCCACTATAGGTTATTTTAGGATTTTTGGAAGAAAATGTTTTATTCTGAAAGATGAAAGAAATGGAAAGTTTGACTCAAAAGGTGATGAAGGGATATTTCTAGGATATTCCAGTAAAAGTAAATCATACAAGTGTCTAAGCAGAGTAACTAATAAAATGATTGAAATGACTAATGTTCAAGTTGATGAGTTTGATGATAAGAATATAGAATAAAGTAGAAAGGAACCAAAAGACTATAGTAGATTCACTTACATTGAACAACCTAAGTATCTACTAAAGCCATAGACTGTGACAACTGGTCAGTAGGAAAACAATACCAAGGAACAGGAAAGAGAAACCAATGAGTAGGAAGGACCTCCTGAGAAAGAAAATGAACCTACATAGGATGAACAAGAAAGAAGAAATTAGATACTAGAATTTTTTGTCAAAAGACATCATCCTGAGACACAAATCATTGGAGACATACAAGCTGGCATGCAAACAAGGAGTAAAACAAGATAAGGTACATCTCTAGTTTGTGATTATGAACCAAAGAATGTAAAAGTTGCATTGGAAAATGATGAATGGGTTAATGCAATGAAAGAGGAAATAGAAAAAATAGAGAAGAAAAAAACCCAGACCTTAATTCCTAGACCTAAAGATAAGAATGTTATCAGTATAAGTGGATATTCAAAAACAAGAAAAATGAGAATGGAGAGGAAACAAGGAACAAAGGTACATTGGTATGCAAGGGATATGCATAGGAGGAAGGAATTGACTATGGTGAAACATTTTCACCTATTGCTAGATTTGAAGGAGTCAGAATGTTACTTGCATATGTTTCACACAAAAGGTTCAAAGTTTACCAAATGGATGTCAAAATAGCTTTTCTGAATGGGATACTTGAAGAAGAAGTCTACATAGAACAACCTGAAGGGTTCGTTGATCCGAAAAACAAAGATATGGTACATGTAGATTACATAAATCTTTATATGGTTTGAAGCAAGCACCAAGAGCCTAACCTATGAGAGGTTGTATACTCATTTGTTAAGTATTGGACTTGTTAGAACAAGTGAGAACAACAATTTGTATATGAAAGGAGATATTGATGATACTATTCTTATTGCTGAAATATTTGTTGATAACATAATATTTGGAGGACAAGATCAAATCTATAAATCATTTTCTGATGAAATGATAAGTGAATTTGAAATGTCTATGTTTGGAGAGATTAAGTTCTTTCTTGAACTACAAGTGATTCAGTAGATTGATGGTATATTCATCACACAATCCAAATATATCAAGGAAATATTGAAAACATTTGGCATGGAAAATTCTAAACTTGTGGGAACACCAATGGCTACTGAATGTAAACTGACTAAGGAAGATGAAACTATAGAGGTGAACCAGACACTATACCGATCTATGATTGGTAAGTTAATGTATATAGTGCATAGTGGACTAGACATAGTACATGTTGTGGCAATTGTTGCAAGATTTTCTAAAAACCCTAGAGAGTCACACATGGTTTCTACAAACAGAATCTTAAGATACCTGAAGAAAATAGCAGATTATGGATTATGGTATCCTAAGGAAGGAAAATTTGAACTCAAAGTCTATATCGATGCTGTTTGGGCTGGAAATGTGGATGATAGAAAAAGTACCACTAGAGGAGCATTTTCTTTTGCTGAAAGACTTGTTACTTGGACAAGTAAGATGAAGGCTTTCATTTCTCAGTCTATAGCCGAAGCAGAGTATGTTGCTACTACTTCAAACTGTTCAAATATTGCATATATCAAGCAAGTGTTAGAAGGAATGAATGAGATAATCATTGAGCTGGTGATTATATATTGTGACAACACAAGTGCAATAAAAATTTCAAACAATCTAGTGATGCACTCTAAAACAAAGCATATATCTATTAAGTATCACTACTTAAGAGAATAAGTACAAGAGAAGAAAGTTAAGCTAGAATTTGTTACATGTAAAGAACAACTTGTAGACATATTTACAAAGCCTCTATCAAATGATACATTTGAATACTTGAGGACTAGACTTGGGGTCTGTCCCCTATCTACCAGTCACTAATGTGATCTGGATGTTGCATTAGCCTAATCTTATCAGAAGATCATTCATGCTGATGCAGCATAGTTCACACTTTGGATCATGTATAAGGTTGTGAATAGTTTGGAGAACTAGAATAGATTGGCATATCATTCATTATATAGAGATATAGTGAATGCACTAGACAACAGAGAGTTACATGGCTACTACATAGATGTATGTTTATTTTTTTTTTTGGCATTTTTGTCAAAGGGAGAGATAAACAATATGAAACAATATGCACCGATGAGAACACTGAAACATCTATCTAAGGGTGAGACAAACTAAAAGAAAGGGAGAGCACTGAAGATTAGTTACTGAGAACAGAAGAAGGAATCTGAGAGCTAAAAAGATCATATCTGCAGAATGTCAAAGCTGCATTGGTAATGTTGTTGAGTAACGTAGTGATTAAACATATTAAGCTAGGGAGAGCTTGTACAACATTTGTTCACAGAGTTGTAGAATACATGCTTGGTATGTGTATGGTATATTTCATATTACTTGAGTTTCCATTAATGCCAAAGGGAGAGATTGATGAACTACAACTAATTTAGAACCTAATTGAAGATCTATGATTAAGAGATCACTGAGTTTTTGATTAGATATGTAATATGATTAAACCAGTAATATGTTGTCATTGATGTCAACTAATTTGACAACACTTATCTTGTAAGTTACAATACCTAAACATCTTTAGAAAAGGAGTAAAAGAGATGAAGAACAAAAATATCTACATGAGGAAGATGTATATGACAGATGAGGATAAGGAATACATTGGGTAACTTGTTGATGAGCCTATGACCCTATGTTATTGACTTGATTTTGTTTCATTCATCTATGATGAGGAAAATAACTGAAAAACACAAGGAAGTGTGGTCAATTGATGAAGCATCATAGTATACACTGAGTAGTGTAGTGTATATCAAGCATAGTATAAACTGAGCTTGTGTTCATTGACACATTTCTTTGTTAACCGAGCAGGAGAAAAGGAACTAAAAGATTATTTTAGCCGATAAGGATTGATGAGTTGGAAAGTACATTGAAATTAGAGATGGAGATAATGTTTTTTATGAAGATCAATGACTAGCATAATTTAAGGAAGATCTAAAGTATGGAATTAAAACATGTTACTGACACATAAGCCAAGGAAGGTTTTAGCAGAAAAATCTTATGGAGGAGAAGAAAATGGTTTACTTGTCTATTAAAGAGACTAAGGGTTTCATTATGAAACTGATGCTGGAAGAAGGATACTATAGAATTATCACATGAACAAGCTTCATATATTCTTGATCAAACTGGTTAAGGAGAACCAAACTGTATAGTTTACCAAGCATCATAAAGCTATTAGCAAGTGACAGTAAGTCATTGATTATTGTTGATAAAGAATTGATATATTCATCAGAGGATTTGAATGAGCTTAACATAGATTTGAACATCTACAATTGAAGTTGTATTGTAATCAGATCAACTACTGTTACATTTTAACCATTGTAAATAGAGAAATCTCTTAACAGAGTAGACTTGAAAGTCTTATATGTATCATTCATATAATGAACATTGTTATCCTGTCAACCCCATAGTGAATATTGGTTGGATGATAACGGTTGGTCTAAAATCCTCTAACAAGGTCACACCTCATAGTTTGTTTGTAACCTTTAATAGGGTTGGGTCTTCACCGACCTCACTTTAGAAGAGTGAACATTTTTGTGTTGCCGGTCCCAAGTGGTTTTTCCCTTCACAGGGTTTCCAGGTTAAATCTTTTGTGTTATGTGTTCATTGTGGTGATTGTTTGTTATCATACTTTACATATTACATGTTTTATTTGATCTCTAATCATTATATGTTATTGACTAGTAATTGGCAAATGCACAGACAATATAGTATTTTATGTTACTGAGCTACAAAATTTTAAGTAAATTGTTTTGGATTATGCATTTTTATTTTGGATTGTGGATAACTGATTCACCCCCCTCTCAGTTATTCTAACAAAAGCATTGTGGAAGACCTACAAGGATTTGTAGCTGAATTTGTGGCAGAGCCTTGTGCAAGTTGGGAAATTGGTTTACGAATTGATTCTCCATATTTGATCATCAAATACAAGATTCCAATCATTACTTTGGTTAGGGAACTCGACTCGTGAAGAGTTCCAACATTTGGTTCAATTTGGGAACAAGTTCCTAAAGCTAAGAAAGGGTGAAGTTGAGGATAGTTGCTAAAAGGTGGGGAAAGGTCTTAGGGAAAATTTAGGATTTGTAAACTCATTGATGGCCATCCATAGCAAGGTTTGGAGAAGGTTAGAAGAACCTAGAATCTACTAAGTAGCAGATTGTGGGAAGTAGGCCTAGAGGGTCACTACTACTGACATCTCTCCATCAGTTGGTATTAGAGCCACTAAGACTCTATTTGGAAGAAAAGAAGAAGGAAAGATGGTAGATGGAGAGGATATCCCTTTGAGGATAATAAATGTGGAGTTAGCCAAGATAGTAAAAGAGAAAATGGTAGAGAGTAGGGCAGTTAGAGAAGAAAATAGGATCATGAAGAGGGAGTTAGATAAATTAAAGGGAGAAGTGAGAAGAGTAAAATGAGGAGTCAGAGGAAGAAGTAGAAGAAGAGGATGATCATCCTAGGAAAGATAATCTACTAGAGGACCAAAGAAGTACAGCCCTTAAGAGTGTTGGAAAGAAAGATAAAAATGATCTACCAATGTTCCATGGTAAATTAGAACTAGAGGAGTGTATGGATTGGTTCGAGGCCCTTGAAAACTATTTTGAGTGTAAGGAGGTGCCACCTAACCAAAAAGTGAAGCTAGCCAAGTCTAAATTATAGGGACCAGCCCTTAGTTGGTGGAATTTTCTCCAAAATGAGAGGATGGAGGAAGAAAAGAGCATCATCTCTACATGGACTAGGATGAAGGTAGAGTTGAAAAGATAGTTTTTACTTGAATATTATGAGGTGACTCTTCATAAGAAGCTTCAAAATCTAAAGCAAAGGGATCTTGATGTGAGTTCCTACACTCAAGAGTTCCATAACCTTACTCTAAAATCCAAGATGTATGAGATAGAGAAAAAAAAGTTAGCAAGGTACATAAATGGCCTAAAATACAATATTGAAGATGAATTAACTTTGGTCACATTGGAGACAATCCACAAGTGTTTCCAACTAGCCCTCAAGATTGAGGAAAAAAAAAAGAGGAGGGGGGAAAAAATAGAGGAAGAGGAAACACATTTAGAGGCAAGGGCATATTTAATGGAAGGGGAACCTTCCCTAGAGGCCAAGGAGAAGTGAATAATTAGGGAATAGTTTAGGATACTAGTGGTAGAGGTTATTTTAGAGGTAGAGGACCAAATAATGGTAGACACATGACAAGAGGAAGAGGCCCTAGTGTGTTCACTGGTAGGTGTTTCTCATGCAATCAAGTGGGACACCAATCTTTCAGATGTCCTGAATGGAATGGAAGCAATAGTCAAGGAGATAGGAGGGTACAGTTGGCTCATGAAGAGGAGGATTACCAAAGCACTACCTCTTACCATACCACCTCAACCAAGCATGCTGACCCTGAGAAAGGAAAATGTCTCATGTTCAATAGGTCACTATTCGTACCAATCAACAAAGAGCCTTCCCAAAGGAAATCACTCTTTTGAACCATATCCAAGGTTAAGAGTAAAGTATGTAAGGTAATTGTTGACTCTAGATCTATTGAAAATTTGGTTTCCTTAGAAATAGTTACTAAGAATGGTCTAAAGAGGATTCCCCATCCAAACCCCTATAAGGTGTCTTGGTTGAGAAAGGACAAACAAACTATCATAAATGAGCAATGTCTAGTTGATTTTCAAATAGGAGAATATAATGATAAGGTTATGTGTGAGATTCTTGAAATGGATGATTTCCATCTCCTTTTGGGGAGGCCTTAGAAATATTATACTAATTCCCAACATGATGGGAAGACTAATGTATTCACCATAACTAAAGATGGAGAGAGTATCACTATGACTCCTTTTCCTGATAGTCCAAATGATGAAACATTGTCTAGTAGTTTCGTGTTGGTCATGGAGAAATAATTTTTGAAAGTCCTTAAAGAGGACAATGTACCATGTTTTTCTATTGTAGTCAGGACTAAGGAGACTCATCATGAAGGCAAGGGGTTGAGCCTAGGAGCCAAGGCAAGTGTGTGTCCAAAAGTAGTGGCAGATTTACTTGAAAAGTATAGTGGTGATGTGGTAGATAATTCTAATGATTCCCTTCCACCAAAGATGTAGATAAGTCATTTTATTGATATAATTCCAAGGGCTACCTTACCAAACAAAGTGGTCTATAAACTTACACCAGAGCAGAATGTTCATGTAGCTAGACAAATCTAGGGGTTGTTAGAGAAGGGTTTTATAAGGAAGGATATTAGCCCATGTGTTGTACCTATATTCCTTGCCCCTAAAAAGGAAGGTTCTTGGAGATTATGCACTAATTCTAGAGCCATTAATAGAGTCACAATTAGATACCAGTTCCCAATGCCTAGATTAGAAGATATCATGGATTGCTTAGGTGGGGCAACATTTTATTCAAAGATAGACCTCAAGAGTGGATACCATCAAATCAAAATTAGAGATGGGGATGAGTGGAAGATATCCTTGAAGACCAATGAGGGGTTATTTGAATGGATAGTCATGCCATTCGGCTTATCCAATGCTCTTGGTACATTTATGCTCTTAATGAATGAAGTTTTAAAACCTTTTCTTCATAGATTTGTGGTTGTTTATTTGGATGACATCTTAATTTTGAATGGTATCAAGGAGGAGCATCTTCATCACATTGATCAAGTTCTAAGGAGACTCCATGATTAGGGGTTGAAGGTAAACCTTGAGAAGTGTTCATTCTTGCAGGAGGAACTTGTTTTATTGGGGTTTGTGATCTCCAAGGGTAGTTTGAAGATGGATCCCTCTAACATAGAAGCCATTCTCAATTGGCCACCACCTCTTTCAGGCACTGAGGTAAAAAATTTGCATGGATTGTGTAGTTTTTATAGGAAGTTTATAAAAACCTTTAGTGGCATTTGTACTCATATAATCAATATAGTTAAGGATGGTAGGAAATGTGTTTTTGAATGGACTAACGAAGTGAATGAATCCTTTGAGATGTTAAAAATAAAGATCTTTGAACAACCACTCCTTGTGTTACCTGATTTTATAAGGTTTTTGTGGCTGAGTGTGATGCTAGTAACAAAGCTATTGGAGGAGTTCTAAGCAAAGAAGGGAGGACTATAGCCTTATTTAGTGAAAATGTAAATGAAGCTAAACAAAATTATTCCACCTATTATCTTGAACTTTATGACATGATCCAATCCTTGAGGAAATGGAGGCAATACCTATTGTCTAAAGAATTTATGGTTTTCACTGACAATCATGCACTTAGCTTCCTAAATATACAAGAGAAACTCAATCATAGAAATGTTAAATGGATGGACTTTTAGCAAGCCTACACCTTCACTATTAAGCATAAAAAATGGGTTGCAAATAAGGTGGTTAATGATCTAAGTAGGAGAAATCTTACCATTAAGACTATGCAATTGGAAAGTGTAGGTATGGAGGCTATGAAATGCATGTATGTGGATGAAGATTTCAAAGACATTTATAAATTTTTCTTGGACATGATAGATAGGTATCACACTGAGTTTCCTAATTTTTTGATCCAAGATGGTCTCTGATTCAAGGGTGGATTAATTTGTGTTGCAAGGGGTTCTATGAGAGAGAACATCATTAAAGAGAATCACTGTGGCAACATGGTAGGATATTTTGGCATAGATAAAACTTTGGAATCAGTGAAGAGGTTCTACTTCTGGCCCTAATCGTAGACATATGATATGAGATTTGTGGAGACTTTCTTAATTTTCTAAAGGTCCAAGGGACACACTTCCAATGCATACCTCTACACACCCCTACCTATTCTATTAAATCAATGGGATTCCATTAGTATGGATTTTGTGCTTGGGTTACCCAAAACCAAATCTGGTCATGATAGCCTATTTGTGATAGTGGAAAAGTTTTCTAAAATGGCTCACTTTTTTCCATGTAAGACCACTCATGATGTATCCCCTGTCCATCATTTCAGATAGAGACCCAAATTTCTTGGGTCAATTTTGGAGGATCTTGTGGAAGAAGTTGGGTACAAATGTGTGTCTCTCTTCATCATATCAACCTCAATATGATGGATAGACCAAGGATATCAACATGTCTCTTGGTAATCTATTGAGATGTTTGACTCAAGAGCATAGTTCAAGTTGGGACTCCATTTTAGAACAAGAATAGTTCTCATATAATGATTCAGTCAACCAAAGTACAGGGAAGAATCCCTTTCAAATTATATATGGTGTCCATCCTAGGGGTATCTTTTAGTTGATGAAAGTTAGTGGATTAGAGAAGCCTAGTGCATCGGTTGATAACTTTGTCACTATCATGAAAGATATCCAAGATCAGGTCAAAAGAAAACTACAACACACCAATGCCAAGTACAAAGCCCATGCAAAATAGAGAAGGAAAGATGTATCTTTCAATGTTGGTGATTTGGTAATGGTGCATCTAAAGAAAGAGATGATGCCTATAGGATACTAAACCAAATTGATGGCCAAAAAATATTAGGCACCATAAAATTCTAAAACAATGTGGCTCAAATGCTTATCATGTTGATCTTCCTACAAATATTCACTTATCTCCAATATTTAATGTTGTTGACCTATATCTTTACAAGGGTCCTGTAGATGATATTATGGTTGTAGTTGAATCTGATCCTAAACAAGAGGTGCTACTTAAAGATCTTCCAAAGTCATCTCCTTTGGAGATTGAAGGTATCTTGGAGAGTAGAGTTTCAAAGAAGACCCAAACACACACCTACTATGAGTATTTGGTTCAGTGGAAGCATAAACCATTGGAGGATGCTACATGGATCACACCTAAGGCTATAAAGAAGACTGGTTTTCCTTTGTCAGTTTTTCCAACTCAAGGGACTTGAGTTATTTTGTCCTGAGGAGCATGGTGCAGGGCACCCAAGGCCTAGTTAGGATGCTCTTGTGTTTTGGTTCATTTTTTATTTGTAATAAGGAGGGATGGATGTTAAGGATCAATCTCCTCAATGTTTTGATCCTTTTTGTATGGTCAAGGATTCCTAAGGCATGTCTATGAGCCTTGGCATACCTTATTCTGCGTGGATCCTAGATGGGTTAGGATTGGGTCACTTAAGGTTTTTATGTTTTAGTTCATGTTTCTTTTTATTTTTAAGTGTTTTAGGGGTCTATGATCCAGATCCCCTTGGTTGATCCCTTTAGGAGTCTTTTGAAGGTTCCAGCAGTCACAACTATTTGGAGACCATTTGGACACACTTGTTTAAGCTATCTAACCTTTGCAAGACCTCTAAATGAGGTTAGATTCAAATGGAATATGTTTGGTGCAAGAAATTCAATAAAAACCAATGAATTTCAATAGAATCAGGTTGTGTACAGACATCTACGAGATGTGGAATGTGATGAAAGTTTATGATTTTTAAATCTCATGTATTTAGTCACTAAATCCATTGATCTGATCTATTGATAAGCTTAGTATTTAAATTTATTAGTTTGTGTTTGTCTACAGTCAGGGTTTGTAGGGTTTGCTAGGTTTTTCTTACAAAAATGGCCCTAACGTGCACTCCAACTAGTGGAAACTCATGAAACCTTGGGGAATGCAAGTTAATTATATTATCTTTATGATTCCAAAAGAAATTCATTGGAATCAATCAGCAAGTAGGATTGACACCAAGCTCTAGGCTAGACATCTCTATGTGTTCAGTCAGGAAACTTGAAGAAAGGATGTGCAAGTGAAAGATCTCGGTGAGATGAATGTTTGAAGAGTTGTTTTAAGTCAGATATAGGAGGGAAAAGATTGCAATAAACTTAGATTGATCCTACAAACCCATTTTCAATCATCCTTAGTGAGATCTAGGGATAATTTTACCAATTAAGCCTATAACCTAAAGGTGGTTAGGCAGTGTAGGAGTTGAATCAATTCAAAGTGTTTTGGGGATTGATGTAATCCTAAAAATGGGTACTCAAAACTAGCCTTATTTTTGAAAGACTAATTGCAAGTCAAGATCTATGCACCTAGAAGCATTGTGGAAGACCTACAAGGATTTGTAGGTGAATTTGTGATCAGAGCCTTGTACGAGTTGGGAAAGTGGTTTTGCTATACACTAAGTTTGCACCCTTGTTTCAAGCTCTAATAGTCTTGATAACCTAGTATAACAAGGGAATCATCTCCAGGTTGTGGAACCCATGGTAACTAAGATGAGACCTCCAGGTTCTAGGCTGGTTCCTCTTGGATAATCACCCTAATTTGCTTCTAGACAAAAAAGTAAAACTTGAGGGGAAAAGGGATAGAAGCACTGCTTGAAAGTAAAAATACTTGAAAGGAAACTACCTACTAGGTGATACACCAAAATTAGGGTATGAATTGCAGTATAGAGGGATAGAATCAATGAAAGGCTTAAGTCTAGTAGGTCACAACTTACTGAATAGGCTTTCATAAGTGTTTCATAGGAGGGCCTGAACATAAGATACAACCTATGACCTGCAAGCAGACATTCACTTCTACAACTTGGTGTAGGATTGAGACAAGACTATTAGGGGGCTGAAGTACACCCACAAAAACATCTAAATCAGATCAAACAAAATAACAAACACAATTACATAAAGTAAGAGGGATTAAGAACCCTATGTTGTCATTGAGAACATGCATAGACTTCAATTCGTTAAGAGATGATCCAAACAAGGAAGCACAGGGGCATGAAGATTTTGTCACAAAATACCTCTGCAATGTTTGAATAATCAATGGGAGATTACAAAGAATAGAAGACCAGAGGGTAGAGAAGATACCATGAATAGTCTTCTGAGAAAGGATGACCTTTTTTTCAAAAGTGGACTCTCTCCTTTACAAAATGTGAACTCTCTGAGCACTAAGGCTCCAAAATAACAACATATACATCTCAACTGCACCTAGGTAGGAGTCAAAAACCTAACTAGGGTTACAAGATTTTTCAATATAATAATATTCAACCCTAATCCCATCAAATCTAATCATAAATACATCTCTGCAATACTATGGCCAATCAGACATTGTGTGCCCATCTCTATATTGCATCACCTCCAGACAAGGAACCTGAATCCATCAACTTTTTTATAACAGGCCCACCATGAATGCTAAAATGGTACCTCATAGGGACAAGAATCGACCCATGATGGTGACCTAGATTTCTTTATCATCTTCTTCAACTACAAACATCTTGCAAACATAAATTTCTTAGTTACCTCACCGCTCACAGCCTGTTTGAATTGATCACTGGCAGAAAACCCCTTGCAAAGACATTCAAATTTGAAATATAATGGCTAATCGGTTATTTTAAAATGTGTCCGTCGATATCTAATATTTCCTAGTAGATGAATGGGTTAGATCATCCTTGAAATAGTTATAAAACCCTCCTTGAAAAGTCAAAAATCCACATCAGCATGCTTGGACCAATGAGAATCAAGCACATCAGTATGTTTACCAGCTTGGACCCACTTGACTTTCTTTCTTAAGTCACAAAGAACTTATTTTAACCTTGGGCCCAAACTTGCCACTTGTCAAACTTCCATTTGTTCTTGACCACTTATTCAGCAACACCTTGGCGAGCTCTCTAACGTGGTCCCACTGAAGACAAGATTCCAAATGAACAGCAAGCGCATGATCTCAGGACTGCTAAATATTCTCTCAGATCATGCGCCAGCCACTAATCCATTTAAGCTGGGACCCCTCTGATGAACGGACCCACCTGGAACCTCATCATCACTTGGAAACCAATCATATTTGAGCACATCAGCATACTTGGCAATGCGGACCCACCTGACAAAGGCCGAACACCTGGCAAAATGAATGGTTAGTGTATAATCACATACCCTTGAACGATTCCATCAAAACATGTGCTAGCCATCGATCTTGATCCCTCTGACATCTCTATTGATATTTTGACATGACCCCACTGATACATCCCCATCATCACCATGTGGACCAATCATATGCAACCACATCAGCATAAAAGGACCCACACACAAGGCTCTGACAATAGAATGAAATCAATGGTCGGTGCATAATCTCATGTGTCAGAAAAACCTCATGAGAATACATGCCAGTTGTTGATCTTTATAGCTTGACAGTTCACTGGGTCCACTGACAATGTTCCACATTATTATCTCCAGCCAATCAAAAACCTCCACATAGGATAATGTGGCAATGGACCCATGCTAGGTTTGAGTGCTGAGTAAAAGGGAAGATCGACAACTATCACAAGATTGCATGTGTCAGAAAAAACCCTTGCAAACTCATGACGATAGTTGATCCTGCTAACTAGGACCCCCACATAAAGTGACTGCCAAACACTTAGCAATTACGTGACTAAAGGAAGAATAGACCACCCGCTGAATCGCTAACTGTTGAGGACTTAACCATGAAACACTGGGGTACTACATGAACAAGGCATTTGCCAAATCTCTGAATAGGAAGGATCACCACTGGAAAAAAATTAGAGGACTGGCGACTAAGAGAAATAAAGTGCATGTGGATATTGAGGAACTTAAGTAGCTAAAAAAGTTAACAGCAAATTAGAACAGAGCCCTAGGGTTTTTTGAGGGTTTGGCATGCAACGGCTAGTTTTATGAAATTTTTACCTACAGACCAGGGACTTGAAATAATTTCAAAAGCTAGAAGACAAGGCATAAGTTCATGAAATTCTCAAGGATGCTTACTAGGATAAAAACGGAGGCCTCAGGATAGATATTAGCCAAATTTGCATGCATGGGAAAATTAGGGTAACATTTTGGTGATTTCTACTAGATGTCAGCTTGCTAGAAATGGAAAACTAGTGGCCTTATAAGAATCCATTGTGCACGGGGTCATTATAGGAACACAAAAATTTGACAGAGAGACAAAACTAAACCAGAAGGATGAGCTTGTGCACAGGCAGTTCTTGGAAAATAGAGGAACTAACCTAGAAAGTATGGAAACAAATATAGGGGAAATATTTATAGAGATTTACAAGGAAGGACTAACCTCAAAACAAGGCTTCAAATGGAAACCATTCACTGATATTGGAAAAGCATCTCCTTCAAGAGTTGATAGTTGAAAGGCATTATACCCCTTGCACTCTATTATAACAAATGGTCCACCCCAAAATGAATCAAATTTGGTATGCCTGCTAGGCTTGGCTCTGAATTCATCTGACTTGAGGACTACATCTCCAACTTTGAAGTTTCTAACCCTGGCTCTTTTATCAAAGTTCTTCTTTGTCTGGATCTAATGGAATTCCAAGTCCTTCATGGACTTATCTCTGATTTCCTCTAACTCCATCAATTGAGCATATCTGATCTGCAAAGGATCCTCCTCTTCAAATAGGACATATTGGGTGGCCAAATCCAAAGCTAGCAATTTAGTTGAAATGGACAACTTGGCCTCTTTTCCATACACTAGCATGTAAGAAGGATTACCAATAATCTTCTTTGGGGTAATTCTATCTAACCACAAAGCAGACCTGAGCTTTGTATGCCAATCTCTTTGATTGTCTTGCAGAGTCTTCTTGATTATCCTAATCAAGTTCTTGTTTGTTGATTATGCCAAGCCATTTCCCTAAGGGTAGTAATTTGAACTTGTATTCTGATAAATGCCATTCTTGACTTCCCATTCGAAAACTTTAAGGCCTATGACTGCTAATGCATTATCTAAAATTATTGAATTTGGAATGCCAAATCTATGAATTATGTCATCATAAAAACTTAATACATCATTCTCATTTGCTTCTTTTAAGGATATTGCCTCTATCCATCTGGTGAAGTAATCTATTGTAGTGATTATCCACTTCTGTCCTACACTAGATGGAGGATTAATCATGCTAATGAAGTCTATACCCCATTTCATGAAAGGTTGCTCTATTCTGACTGGCTGTAGGGGCAAGGCTACAAGCCTTTCTTTTCTTGAAAACATAGCACACTTGATGCATTTCCTTACATAATCATGACTATCCTTAAAGATATATGGCCAATAGTATCCAACCCTCACGATTTTAAAAGCAGTAGTCCTAGGAGAAAAGTGACCTCTAGAAGGTCCATCATGAAATTCAAATAGGACATTAGCTATCTTTTCTAAATCTATGCATCTTAAAAGGATACCACTATCATCCTTTCTAAAAAGAGCTTCATCTATCAACACAAAAGGAATAGATTGTAACCTATAATACCTTCTTTTTGCTGAATCTAGGTTTATAGGACATTTTCCTATCTTCAAATAATGAATCATGTTAGGCAACCAACTTGCTTCCTTGGCTTGTTCTTTTGTAGAATGCACCACCAGAGATGCATCTATTTCCTTTGATTTCTTTGAACTTTCATCCCCTACCAAATATTCACAAAGACCTCTTCCTCTAACCAGCTTAGTAGTTTGGATATCAATGTCGTATTCCATTACTTTGGTAACCCAACTAGCTCTTTTCTCATTTAGGTCTTTGGAAAGCAAAAAATCTTTGACACTTGGGTGAGTAACCTTCAAGTGTACCTTGCTATGGGTCAATAGATATTTGAACTTTTTAAGGCTCTTTACCACAACAAGTACATGTTTCTCTACAAAAGAGTATCTCTATTCATACTCTTCTAAACCTTTGCTAAAGAAAGCATTAGGCTGCTCCAATCCATTTGAATTTTCTTGAGTCAGCATTATAGATATAGCATCATGACCCCCATAAGCATAAAGGATAAAATCCTTACTAAATTTTGGGTTTAAGAGAGCAGGAGCTCCTGTTAAGGCCTCTTTGATAGCTTGGAAATTGGCTTTCTCTTCCTTAGTCCAACTAAAATCTGAACTCTTTTTTAACATGGTTGTCAAAGGCTTTAGTAAATCTGCAATGTTAGGCAAGAACCTTATAACAAAATTAATCTTTCCTATGAAATATTGGAGACTTTTCTTATGATGTGGTAATGATAGCTCTAGGATAGCTACAATTCTCTCAGGATCTACTGTGATCCCTTCTTTGGATACTACATATCCCAACAATTTTCCTTCATGAACTGCAAACACACATTTCTTGGGATTAAAAGATATCCTAGATTCACTACATCTATCAAAAATCTTCCTCAAATGTTTGATATGGTCTACTGCATGCTTTGAATAGATAGTTATGTCATCTAAGTAGACCAATACACACTTGTACATGAGGCTTTTAAAGGCCATATCCATTACCTTCTGAAATGTAGTACCTGCATTTGACAAACCAAAGGGCATCTTTTGATAAGCCATGGTTCCCCACTTGGTTGTAAATGTAGTCTTATATTGATCCTCTTCATTCACTAAAATCTGATTGTATCCTTAATAGCCATCCAATAATGAAAATCTCTCAGATCCAGAGACACATTGTAAGATTTGTGAGGGTAATGGATGGCGGTCTTTTAGAGAGGCCCTGTTAAGATCCCTGAAGTCAACACATGACATCAGATCCCAATTCTTCTTCCTGAAAGGAACAAGGTTGGAAACCCAACTAGTATTCTTGATGGGGTAGATGATACCACCTTCTATTAGTTTGAGTACTTCTTTATGCATAAGTGGCTCAAGCTTGGCATTAACAAGCCTTTGCTTCTGCCTCACTGGTTTCGCATTAGGTTCTAACTCAATAGTGTGCTGGTGAAGGGTAGGGTCAAAACCTTTAAGGTCCTCATATTACCATGCAAATACATCACTAAATTCTTTGAATAACTGAGTGTAAGATTGCTTTTCCAATTCAGTGTTTACCTTTACAAATTGTAAGCACTTACCCTATTCCAACTCTAATTCAACACAATGTTCTTGTTGAACTACCAAGCCAGCTTTCTTTTTCTTAACTTCATCATCCTTGTTGAAGATAGTCTCTAAGGTGAAAAGACCCCTAGGCATCTTATTGGACTTCAGTTGTATCACTTGATCACCATAGTTTTGTGATAGCCTATCTTTATTGTACTATAAAAAAAAATCTTCCTCAAACAAGAATTGCAAAATTTGTTCATCATTGTCAAACACCTACCAATTGACATCATTATCAGGAATAGAGGGTCTGACAATCACTTTGATATGTTGTTGATCTATTTCTTTTGAAATGCTATTTGGAATGTCATACTAAGATCCAACAGCAGCTAATCTATCTACATTCTAATTTAGCTTCCTTGGGATAGCAACAATATTGAAGGCACAAAAATCTTCAATTGCATCCCAAACTCTATGTTTATATGTTTTCAAAGTGTCATTCTTGGTTGCACTTATCCCTCTCACTTGGCTAACTACCAACTCACTGTCACCATAAAATTTTAAGGCCTTGAGCCCTCTTTTTCTAGCCCACTCTAGTCCATTGACTAGACTTTCATATTCTGTAGTGTTTCTAGTGCAGCAGAAACTGAATCTAAAGGTAGTATAATACCTTTCTCCTTTTGGGGACACTAACATAGAACCACCACCAGAACCATGTCTACTTCTAGCCCCATCAAAAAATAGTTCCCAAACCTGATTACTCTAATCCTCTGAATCAATGTCTTCTTTGCAAAGGGTTGGCTCTATGGATCCATTTTCTTGTATTAAATAACTTCCCAAACCAAAATCCCAAACAAGATTTTCTTAGGCCTCTAAAGCTCTTTCATCTAGGAAAATATGAGGGATATTTTCTATCCTTGTGCTTGCTTCTCCAATGGTTTGGATGTCACTATCATCAAATATAGGGAAATTTGCATTGATGGCATTGGATACATATGGCTCTATATGGTGTGCTACCAATGGTTTTGATTTAATGGTAACCTTGGTACCATATCTTGTATGGAAAAGCATGTGAGACTAGTCAGAAGAAAGATAACCTCCTATCTTGGATGTAAACTCCCTTGAAAGGCATATAGAAAATAATGTAGGGAGATCTATGATATATATATCAAGGAGAATGGAAAAATTAGGACTAGCATGAAGGATTAGACTAGTATCCTTAGCCACACCTATAGTATTGACTGAGGATCCATCAAGTTGGGTAACCTTCTTTTGGAAGGGTTCATATTTTAGTCCTAATTGGTCAACTACCTTCTTAGGAATTACAGTGCTAGTAGGTCCACTATCTACCATACAATTGTGCACTAAAGATTTTCCAATAATTAGAGATACATAAAAGGGATGTGGCTTTGAGTTCCTACCTTGCATGGTGTTTCTTTTGGGGATGTTATTCAGAGCCTCCTTTTCTTGATCAATGTTAACCAACATTGGCTATGCAGCTTCTTTTGTAGGTTGAGGAGTTGATACTTCAGTCATGGCCTTCTTTAAGATTTCAAGTTGCCCTCGAAGAGCCAAAGAGTCCCACCTGGACATGGTAACATTCACCTTCTTCATGTTGTCTAAAATATTGAAAGGTGTCACAGTGTGTACTCTTTGTTGTGCCTTCACTATGATGGGTTCCACTTCTCTAGACTGTTGGCCTTCTTTTCTTGTGATGGTAGGAGCCTCCTTAGGTGTGATGGGAGTAGCTTTTTGTAGTGGCTTTGTAGATGTAGTGGCTTTGGCATTAGAATCTTCTCTTTCCATGTCTTGAGTTCTTCTTTTTGCTCTAGTATAGGCAACAAAAGCAACTTCATCATTGGCTCCATTGAAATTTGGTTGCTCCCAATTGAAAAGGGCATTCTCACTTTCTTGTGACTCTTGTTGAGGAACTGATCCACTAGATGAAACCTCTGATTGAGCTTGTGAAGCATTTTGAACCATTAGAGCTTGGTTCATCCACCCATTTGAACATGTAGCCTGATTATGAGGTTGGTTACAAGGAAAGTACCATTCATTATCCATGGCCATATTATTTTGACTAGGAACCATATCCCTAACTAGATTTGTAGAATTTAGAGGTGTAGGGTTATATGGTTGGAATGGTCTCTGATTAAAACTTTGTCTTTGTCCTTGATGCCCTCCTTGGTATGGTGGCCTATTTTGTTGATAAGGTTGTCCTTGATTTTGATATTTCTGATTAGGACCTTGGCCTTGTGTCTAAAATGGTGGTCTGATTCCTTGACTTTGCTTCTTTAGATTTGTGACCTCTTTAGTCAAGGTCTGCAACAAATTAGTCATTTCTTGCTTACTACTTTCTTGATTATGCTTTATCTCTTGCAGCTCTTGAGATAAACTTGTTCTTTTCTCTTGACCACTAGTACTCACCTGAGGTGCTAACATGGTGGGAATAGGGGTAAGTGGGGGTACTTGGGAAGGTGCAATGGGTTGAAGGCTAGGAAAGATAGGCATTGGTGTCCTTCTAGCCATCATGCCTGCTTGGATTAAACAATTCTCATCTCTGACAGCTGAGTCGAAAGCCTGGGGTAGAGAAGTACCACCCCTAGATTGGATCATGACATAAATTTGACCATTCAAGCTTTGCAAGTAGTAAAGGAATGCATGGTCAGCTAATGGTCTCATAGAAACTGGAATTCTATTCTATGTTTTGAGGAATCTGCTATTGTAATCTGTCATTTGTTCTTGAGGGTCTCTTTTTATGGTTGTCAACTGCTCTACCAAAGACAAGTTATCTAATTTATCCTCAAAATGCTTACTTAATGCATCCCCTAATTCATCCCATGAAGTAATGGAACCAACAGTTAAAGTTCTAAACCATTCAAGAGCCTTACCTTTTAGAGAGGCTACTAATAATTTGGTGGCCACATCTTCTTGAGTTATATTATGTATGTTGTAGATGGTAGTCACATCTCTTATGTGCTCAAAAGTAGTTGTTTTCCCTTCACCTGTGAAATCAGGTACACTCTTTAGTGCCACCAAGGGCACATCATGATACACAACAAAATTCAATGGGCTTCCCTAGTTGAAAGGTGCAAAAGAAAACTATCTTGCCATTATAGGAGTTGGAATCTAAACATTAACAACTATATGAGTTGTATTTGCTATTGGATTTGAATCTTCTTCTAGATCTCTAGTTAGAGATCTGCCTCTTCTTCTGGAATGAAATGGAAAAGGTCTCCTTTCTGAAGTATCCGGTGGTGTAGATTGAACTCTCCTTGCAAGGTATGTTCTTTGAGTTGTCCTACCTTTATGACTTCTTTTTGAGGGCAACTCTACAAATTCAGTAGGCTTTGAGCTCCTAGTCTCACTATTTCTCATAAAATTTGAACAAGCCTGGCTTGGATCTTTGAAATCAATGGAGTCACCAGATATACTTGATAGCACAACTTTTAAAAGTCTATATTATGCAATCTATATATCAGAGATAGCATAACCTTCAAACAATAGTTTCTTTTGTAGTCCCACCGAGCATGCCAAAATTATTATACACTAAGTTTGCACCCTTGTTTCAAGCTCTCGTAGTCTTGATAACCTAGTATAACATGGGAATCATCTACAGGTTGTTGGACCTATGCTAACTAAGATGAGACCTCTAAGTTCTAGGCTGGTTCCTCTTGGATAATCACCCTAATTTGCTTCTAGACATGAAAGTAAAACTTGAGGGGAAAAGGGATAGAAGGACTGCTTGAAAGGAAACTACCTACTAGGTGATACACTGAAATTAGGGTATGAATTGCAGTATAGAGGGATAGAATCAATGAAAGGCTTAGGTCTAGTAGGTCACAACTTACTGAATAGGCTTGCATAATTATTTCATAGGAGGGCTTGAACATAAGACACAACCTATGACCTGCAAGCAGACATTCACTTCTGTAACTCAGTGTAGGATTGAGACAAGACTATTATGGGGTTGAAGTATACCCACAAAAACATCTAAATCGGATCAAACACAATAAAACACACAATTATAGAAAGTAAGAGGGATCAGGAACCCTAAGTTGTCATTGAGAATATGCATAAACTTCAATTCATTAAGAGATGATCCAAACAAGCATGCATAGGGGCATGGAGATTTTGTCACAAAATACCTCTACAATGTTTGAATAATCAATGGGAGATTACAAATAGTAGAAGACCAGAGGATAGAGAAGATACCATGGATACTCTTTTGAGAAAGGATGACCTTTTTTTCAATAGTGGACTCTCTCCTTTACAAAATGTGAACTCTCTGAGCACTAAGGCTCCAAAAATACAATATATACATCTCAACTACATGTAGGTAGGAGTCAAAAACCTAACTAGCGTTACAAGATTTTTCAATAAAATAATATTCAATCCTAATCCCATCAAATTTGATCATAAATACATCTCTACAATACTATGGAAGATCAAATATTGTCTGCCCATCTCTGTACTACATCGCCTACGGACAAGCAACTTGAATCCATCAACTTTTTTGCAATAGGCCCACCATGAATGCTAAAATGGTACCTCACAGGGACAAGAATCAAACCATGATGGCCACCTACATTTCTTTATCATCTTCTTCAACTACAAACATTCTACAAACATAAATTTCTTAGTTACCTCACCGCTCGCAGCCTATTTGAATCGATCGCTGGCAGAAAACCCTCTTTAGAGACATTCAAATTTGAAATATAACAGCTAATCGGTCATTTAAAACATGTCCCTCAATATCTAATGTTTCCTAGCAGATGAATGACCCAGATTATCCTTGAAATAGTTATAAAACCCTCCTTGAAAAGTCAAAAATCTACATCAACATGCTTGGACCAATGAGAATCAAGCACATTAGCATGTTTACCAACTTGGGCCCACTTGACTTTCTTTCTTAAGTCATGAAGAACTTATTTTAACCCTGGGCCTAGACTTGCCACCTGTTAAACTTCCATTTGTTCTTGACTGCTTATTCAGCAACACCTTAGTGAGCTCTCTAACATGGTCCCACTGAAGACAAGATTCCAAATGAACTATGGGTGCATGATCTCATGACTGCTGAATATTCTCTCAGATCATGCACTAGCCGTTGATCCATTTAAGTCGGGACCCTTCTAATGAACGGACCCACCTAGAACCTCATCATCACTCGACAACCAATCATATTTGAGCACATCAGCATACCTGGCAATGTAGACCCACCTGATAGAGGATGGACACTTGACAAAATGAATGGTTAGCGTATGATTGCATACCCTCAAAAGATTCCATCAGAACATTCGCTAGCCATCTATCTCTATCCCTCTGACATCTCTGTCGATATTTTGACATGGCCCCACTAACACATCCTCATCATCACTATGTGGACCAATCATATGTGACCACATCAGCATAAAAAGACCCACCCACAAGGCTCTGACAACAGAATGAAATCAATGATTGGCGCATAATCTCATGTGTTAGAAAAAACCTCATGAGAATACATGCCAGCTGTTGATCTTTATAGCTTGACAATTCACTGGGTCTACGGAGAATGTTCCACATCATTATCTTTGGCTAGTCAGAAACCTCCACATAGGATAATGTGGTAATGGACCCACGCCAGGTTTGAGTGCTAAGTAAAAGGGAAGATCAATGGCCATCACAAGATCGCATGTGTCAAAAAAACCCCTTGCGAACTCATGATGACCATTGATCCTGCTAACTGGGACCCCTGCATAAAGTGACTGCCAAACACTTAGTGATTACATGACTAAAGGAAGAATAGACTGCCCACTGAATCACTAACCATTGAGGACTTAACCATGAAACACTGGAGTATTACATGAACAAGGCATTCACTGAATCGTCGAATAGGAAGGATCATCGCCGAAAAAAATTAGAGAACTAGCGACTAAGAGAAATAAAGTGCATGTGGATATTGAGGAACTTAAGTGGCTGAAAAAGTTAACAACAAATTAGAATAGAGCCCTAGGGTTTTTTGAGGGTTTGGCATGCAACGGCTAGTTTTATGAAATTTTGACCTGCAGACCAAGGACTTGAAATAATTGTAGAGGCCAGAAGACAAGGCATAAGTTCATGAAATTGTCAGTGATGCTTAGCAAGATAAAAATGGAGGCCTCAGGATAGATATTAGCCAAATTTGCATGCATAGGAAAATTAGGATAATAGGTTTTATGATTTATTCTTCATATTTGATCATCAAATATAGGATTCTAATCATTAGTTTGGTCAGGAAACTTGACTGGTGAAGAGTTCTAACATTTGGTTCGATTTGGGAACACGTTCCTAAAGCTAAGAAAGGGTGAAGTTGAGGATAGTTGCTAAAAGGTGGGGAACGGTCTTAGAGAAGATTTAGGAGTTATAAAAACATTGATGGCCATCCATAAAAAGGTTTAGAGAAGGTTAGAAGAACCTAGAACCTACTAAGTAGGAGATTGTGGGAACTGGGCCTAGAGGGTCACTACTGCTGACATCTCTGCATCAATAAGTACTGTCAAGACTAGTTGACATCAATCACAACATATTGACTGATTTAATCATCTTACATATCATTTCACTAGCTCAGTGATCTCTAATCATTGTTCCTTCAATACATTTAGATATACAATCAGTTGTAATTCATCATAAAGTATTTAATATTAATTAATAGTCCATCTAGCTCATTGTTGACTTCTAATAATCATATTTACATTAATGGAACATATACTAGCATTACTCCTAATCCATCATTTCTATTAATGTGTGAACCTACAATATCATTTATCTGATTCTCCATGTTTTTAATTAAAAAAATCTATACATATTCTCATAAACATCTACATAAACTAATTCCAATTACCATTCAATGCAATGCTATTTTAGCATTTCTATGTTCATTTACAAAGTCAAATTACATATTAATTACATCAATTGCATCATTAATTTTAGTCTCCCTACAATAGTGTCTTATTATAATTACATTGCCTGTTAGAGTAATAAAGTGTTTAGTTATTAAGTAAATAATATTGATTTAATTACTAAGTCACTTATTATCTCTTTACTCTTAAGATAAACTTTACGCATATAATAATTCTTTTCTTTATTAATTATTATCATGCAACCTAAGTTTGTTCACCATTTTTAGGGTTTTGATCTTCTTTTATAAGGATTCATCTCCTCTTCTTTTTAGAACTTTGATAATAGATTGTATTAAAAAACATTCATTTTATTTAATTGTAACTTGTGTTTTTGCACATCAAGAATGTCTCCTCTTTGATGGATCCATGTGTTCAGGCCTCTCTAGCTTCTTGTTTCTCTCTCTTTATGGGTATGTGTAGGATCATGGTATGCCAAACTAGGCACTTAAGTGGCAATGAAAATTCAAAAAATTAGGTTTAGGCAAGTTGACATAAAAATTTGAACAAGTTATAAATATTATATCAAAAATATGTAAGAAGAGAATCTATAGAAAATTGAATTTTGTTTCTAAGATATTAGGCCTTTTTTGAAAAATAATTATTCTATATGTTGAAAATTTCAAATTTTAATGTAGTAGTACAAAAATTTTAGGAAAAAAATAAGAAGTAGGTGTATGTCTGACCACCTTAAACACAATCAAATGATATTTTTTTGATACAAGATTCTAGATATAAGTAGTAGACTCATATCTGGATGTGACACATATTTTTTGTTAATTTTTTTCCAACTAAATAATTAATTATGCATGTTTTGGATTTCAAAAATGTTATACAGTTTGAAAGTTGTAGCTATTTTTCAATAAGTCTACCAATCATGATTAGAAAGATAAGAAGTATTTGTATGTCTGACCACATTAAACAAAATCAAATGATAATATTTTTTTATAAGATTCTAGATAAAAGTAGTAGAGTCATGTCTAGATGTGATGTATATTTTTTTATATTTTTTTCCATGTAAATAATTAATTATGATTTTTCTGCTACAAATTTTCCTGAATATAAAACCTCTCGTGTCAGACCACCTCAACTTAGTCTAAACCTCATCAAATTGAAAGAATTGTTTATTATTATTGTATTAGGTGAAGTACAGAATGTGAATTATATTTTGGATTTAAAAAATGTTATATTGTTTGAAAGTCTATCAACCATGACTTCTTTTTCACATCGCCACTTTTTGGCATACCATGATCCTGCACATACCCTTCAATGATAGGTGTTTGTGTGCATGTGTTCTTGGGAGTTGTGGGTTTTTTACTCATCAACTCTAATATGGTATTAGAACTTCAGATCTATATACCCCTCTCCTCTTCTTGAGAGATTCAGCTGTGTTTGTCAAATATGCAGTTTTAGAGGGTTTTCTATTGGATTTTGGGGGACCTCTCTTTCTCGTCATCTTAGCTTCAAATGAACATCATGATTGAATTCAAAAAATCCAAGGAACCCCTAGATCCAAATAAAATTTGTCCAATTTGGACAAATTTGGAACCCGTGGCAAATTTTTTTTGTAATTGACATCGACATGGATCCTAAGGCAGTCACAAGTTTTTTGGAGCACTTTGCGCCTAAACGGACCTTGTCATTGAGCTTGTAGCATCCAAAAACACCTATTTCCATAGAAGGTACATCCAATTTAGGTGACATTGCATTCAAAGATAATTTTTTTTGTATGCCAGGTCATACGGCCCTAGCACAAAAATTGAGGAATAAATTATACCGCCCTAGCACACAAATTGAGGAAAATTTGTATTTCGCTAACATGTAAATCAAGGCAAAAACTTTACTACCCTAGCATGTAAATTGAGGTGAAAATAAAACACCTTGGCACACAAATCAAGGATATATTTTTATGACCTTGCACACATCTCAAGGTACATAAGCACTTTTTTAAATGTTTTTTTTGGGGGGTGGTGATGGACATTTGGCTCCCAAATTTAGGGTCGTAGCTGATGCAGCCTCAACCCCTAGTTATATGGTGACCATGCTCCCAATTTTTAAGCCCCAAGGGCCTCTTGCAGTGACAACCATATGGCCATGAATTTTAATGTCGTGAAATATTGACATCAGCACATGTCAACACCCCTACACACTATTTTTGGGCCCTTCTGTATACCTATTATGTTTTGCTCATAACTTCAACATATGGTGTCAAAATCGAGCAAACAAGATATTGTCAAAAAGATGGTTCTAAGCTCTATCCAGTTTTGGATGTTTGAATTTTTTATTTTTCTTTTTTGATGGTGTTTTTTATTGTCAAAGATAGATGTTAAATTTTGCACTCTGGGAGCTCTATCTTGCACATCTAGACTTTGTTTTGGGAAATAATATATCATTAGAAATCTTTTTCTAAGAGATTTCTATTTCTATGAGTGATTTTTCTAGATTTTGGTTCAGGTATATTTTATTCAGTTTCTTGCATTTTTGCAATCTAGTGGATATATTGAATGTTACAAGTCCTGGGATCTCTTCCCTTTGAGGACTAGATCATCTTAGGATGTTATTTTATTTCAATAGCCTTTTCTCTTCTTTGAGAAGTGTATACTTCACTTTTGTAGCATTCTTTTATGCACACACACTTAGATAAAGTGTCATTCTATTGCATGCATAATATCTTGCACATGTTCATGCTCTATGTACTCTCATTCTATTATAAAGTGCTAGGGGGGTTTGATGTTTTCCTTTGTTTTCCATCTAGTTTTTTCATGTGAGGGTTCCTCCAACAAAATTAGCCTCGGGTATCTTTATTTGTGTTTGTACTCTCTCTACACCTTCGATGTTCCTAGTATCATGTAGTTCATATTGGATGATCTTTTTAGTTTGCCTCTCATTACCCTATTGTCAACATTATGGGGGATTTCTACTATTGGTTCTATTGCTTCTTTAGTTTGATGGTATGAGATATTTATTCAATATTTGATTCTATGTACTAGTTGGATGCAGTGGCTAGGTACCTATGCATTCTGGTGAGATGGATCATTTACCATATGGACACTCTTTCTTTCCTATTTTTGGATGCACTCTTCCAACTTTGATTGATCAACTCTTCAGACTTTTAGTATTTTTATGCCATCTGTATTTTTGAGTTTAGGTGTTTTCCTTTGTTTGCCTCCTGATTCAAGTAGTGTCATTTGAAGGCACTTGTGCAAATTACAATATTTTATATCTTTGACTTCAGTTGTTTGCCATTGTTTACCTCCTGATTTGAGTAGTGTCATTTGAGGTAACTCATGTAGATTATAGTCTTCTCTACCTGGTCATATTTTAGTGGAGGATCTTTAGATCATTAGTTACTTCTAGATAGATTTTGTAGCTTCTTGCTTCAGTGATGTTTTACATGTTCATCCTTGTTCCTATTTTCTAGAACATTCCTAGTTTTGGAGGCTTCTTTAGTCCTTTAGACTAGTCTTTGTTTCTTTTTAGAGTAGATTTTTTCCCATGTGATTTTCTCTATTTATCCTCTTTTTAGAGACTATTTTCTACTTGGGCACATGATTAGGCCTTTTGTTGCCAGGACCCATCTTCTTTCAGTAGTTATTTCTAGGTTTTCAAGTTCTCCCAAAGTTTATCTTCAGGGGGTGCTAGAGTAATAAAGTATTTACTTATTAATTAAATCATATTGATTTAATTACTAAGTCACTTATTATCTCTTTATGCTTAAGCTAAAATTTAGCCATATAATAATTAATTACTTTATTAATTATTACCATGCAACCTAGGTTTGTTCACTTTTTTTAGGGTTTTGATCTCCTTTTATAAGGAATCATCTCCTGTTATTTTTATAACTTTGATAACAAATTGTATTGAGAAATATTCATTTTATTAAATTACAACTTTTGTTTCATTACATCAATAATGTCTCCTCTTTCATGGATCCATGCATTTAGGCCTCTCTAGCTTCTTGCTTCTCTCTCTTTCTGTGATAGGTGTTTGTGTGCAGGTGTTCTTGGGAGATGTGGGTTGTTTACTCATCAAATCTAATATTTCCATGGGCATAATTACAATATTTTCCCATAAGGATGGTACAAATTATAGTAACACAAAATAGGCTAAGACAACATTATGTTTGATATAAAGATCATTAAATTTGTAGGAATGAAGGCTACAACACAATATCCATCCATGCAACATGAGCCAACTAAACCTTGATAAGAAAATATTTACCACCTAACCACATGGACCAGGAGGCCCACTCCTACTAAGATAAGGAGGAAGAAACTAAGGACCTACACAAATACACATAATTTACAAATAGAAAACATGGTGGTAACAAATCTGTAAACAAGGCTAGTAAAAATAAGGAAGCATAAAGCAAGGAAAGACTACTAGAGAAAATAAATTAAAACAAATGGATAAAGACTCTAGTTCCCAAGTATGGTGACTTCCATCACATATCCTCTCTCTTGGGCTACCTTGGTACTAGTCACACTAGACCCTGGCCCCCAAGCCAAACTCTTGTGGAATTAAACAAACTTTCATGTGGACAAGAACGTTTGAATGTGGCAGTCTCCACTAGCTATGCTAGTCTCTACTAGTACTTTCTCCCACTCCTATCCTTAGCCTGTACTAGTTCTCAATGTATTGTTGAGGTAACATAGTTAGCTTGTTTAATGTGTATCCAAATAAATTCATTTATTAGGTTATCATTTGATTACAAAAATAGTCAATGGTTACCCTAGTACTAGGAACTTATGAGCATCAACCCCCATTGAGAGCCACTCACCTACATTGCACATAGGTTATTTAAGCCTTAATATTAAAATCATAAATAAGATACACAAAATAATAATATACAAATGAATATAATAATTTGTATTCCATACAGTAATTAGAATCATAATGTGTAGGCTTAGGAATATGCATATTGCCCCTCTTCATTAATAATCCTTAACATGAATCAAGAGTACAATCTAAATCAATTATATCAACATAGAATTTAAACACATTTAATTCACATAAACAAACACATCCTATCCCAAAAAGAATCCATGAATGAGGAAACATCATAAACTAACACCCCAGGCCTTTGGTATAGGTCTTTAGTTCTCTAATTTTGACCAATTTAAGAATTCTATGCAATTGATGATAAAGATATGTAATTGAGTTTTTAATCCAATAAAATTGTTATAATGACTCAATGCAACTTCTATGATTGTGCTATGCAACTGGCATAATAGAACAATGCAACTATCTGGTAAAGTAAAACTTGCAATCACCCAGGGTAGTTAGGAAAAGAGTAAACAATAGGACTTTAATTGGGCCTTTGTTGAAAAATTTGAGAGAAATGCATTTATGTTCTCTTAGTTTCCTTCCTAGAGAACTATTCAATCAAAACCCTAGTATCATTTATGCGAGTGCAATTATAAAATATGAAGAATTAGTTCATTAAAAATTGAAAAGGAAACACATAAGAATACATCATTGAAACACTAAATTTTTTTGATTTTTGAAGGATAGGTAACATTCATTTAAGCATAAAAAAATTAAAATCATCATGAGAATTATAAAACAATAGTCAAATCAAGGGATTATATCCCACCTCAGATCCTGCTAAAAATCAACACAAAGATTAACCAATAGAACACAATCTAACTTGCACATGTAGAACAATCAAACCACAAACCTTACATCAATCACAAAGGAAAATTATTCAAGACTACACAATATAATCTTCCTCACAATCATAGATCAATCTCACAAAAGGCATTGAAATTATATTGAACAAATTTCTCTCAAATCCTCACATCAAACAAAAAATCAAACTAAATCTCCACTCTGTAAAAATCAAAACTTTATCCTCCTTCTCCAGGAAAAGCATATAAAAAATAGTGAAATTAAAGCATTAAAAGTGCTCTTAGAGGAATTTTCATGATAAACAACAACTTCCAACTCAACATAATTAAATAAATAGTTTATTAAGGAGACATACAACATATTATTCACCACTATATTTACTATACTTTATAATAAGAACTATATAATATCTATTACAAAATAATAATCAATAAAATATAATATATGTATATCCACATAAATAAGGTGCATTAATATTGTAATCTCATAACCATATTATAAATAATAATTACAATAATACATTATATGTCAAAGGTATATAAATAAATATACCTAATGACTCAACCAATATTTATTATTAAACAATATATTAGCCTTTCAAAATATAATTATTATTGACAATAAAACCATATAATATAACTCAATACTAAATAAGAACATTAAAATTTCTCTTAGAGGAAGTTGCACGAGAAACAACTACTTCCCACTCAAACATTATTAAAACTATATTTTATTAAGGAGAAATGAAACATATTTCTCAACAATTATATTAACTATACTTTATAATAAGAACTATATAATATATATTGAAAAATAATAATCAATGAAGTATAATATATGTATTTCCACATAAATAAGGTATATTAATATTAGAATCTCATAACCATATTATAAATAATAATTATAATAATACAAAATAACTATAAATAAAAAATAAAAAATGAAAACTAAGAAATAAAAAGGATTATACGAAATGGTGACTGGAAATTTGAATGTGGCTGTAGATGGGAAACCTGACATCAATGCAAAGATTGTGTATAGGAATGGCGGATTGGGTTCCTCAGGCGGTTCTGATGATGAGCCTCTTTCTGAGGACTGTCACAAAAAGCCCAAGAATCAGAGAGGTGGGGTCCTGGCCCAAAATGTTGTCAATGAGGCTATACCCGATGCAAGATCATATGGTTCATGTGAGTGGTTGACTCACTTTATGGTCAAACCTACTAGAAAATCTATTTTACCTCAAGTAAAAAATATTTTTGAGCCCCAAAATGTGAAGTTTTCCACTTTTATCCAAGACCCTGTTATTGATCACAATATTGTACCAATGGCTCTCACCCTAGTTGGTAAATTCATGGGTCCACGTTCAAACATTGATATTGTGTGTGTCTTTTCAAAAAAGAAATGGGATCTAAAAGGGAAGATTGAAATAAAAACCATGCATAAGGGGGTTCTTTGCTCTTCTTTCTCTTGCTAAGAGGACATGTCTAAGATTTTTTGTCGTGGACTATGGATGATTAAAAAATCAGCCTTGGTTTTACAAAAATGGTCTACACAAATGGACTTCAATGATTTTTTTTTGTTCAGGCCCCACTATGAGTGAGACTTTTAAGTTTTCCCCTAGAATTCTGGGTTGAAAATTTCTTTAGCAACCTTGAGAGATCCTTTCGGGAACTACTATCAATAGATCTTGTTAAAATAACTAGAAGACGATTAACTTATACCAGGATATGTGTGGGGGTAACCCACAATATAGACATTCTCTCTAGTGTTGAGATTAACTCTAGATATGGTATTTATACTCAAAAAATTGAATATGAAAGTGTCCCATTTTCTTTCTTCCACTCTAAAAAGGTGAGTCGTATTTCAAAGAACTTCTCAGAGAAAGAACAGAAAATAAATGCCCAAAAAGATAAGAAAATGATATGGAAAGCCAAGCAGAAAGGGTCAAAGAAAAATTCACAACGTTATATATAGGATGAAAAATAGATAAAGATATTGTTCAGCTGAACAAATAGAGGAATAGTCATCCAATATTAAGGATGATAAGAAAGGAAGTTGTTAGATTGATGGAAACAATATCAACCCTCAAGATTCCTTTTAATCCCAATAGATAGTTAAGGCATGGTTGGAAAATAAGATCATCCTAGATTCTAGTTTGAGTGACCATGATTTGGAAGAAGGGGAGATCCATGTGAATGGTGAAGTATATTCAAATTCAATTTCCTTGAACTCTACTACAAATGCTAGATTCTAGGATGCTCAACCTTGTAATATTCTAGGCTCCTTTTCCTTTAACCTATCAAATAATTTTGTAGATTAGGTTAAATTTTCTTTCCCTTATCGAAATCATTTTTGGGTGGACCTTGAGGGAAATGAGAAAGGAAGAAAAGAATCAATGAGATTGACCCAGTATGATGACAAGCCTTTCTCTGTTGTCTTAGTAAGGAAAGGTATTAAAAAGGGATCTCAATTTACTCCCTTTTCAAACTCCATCACAACTAGGAGTAGGGTTAAAGTTGGTGTGGGGGTCAAACTAGGCACTCTTGGGAGGAAATAAAAAAATCATATCAGGGAGGAAGAAATAAAGAACATTTTGGATGGTACCCAACATACTATTCATGAGGTATGCTCTCTACAGAAAAATGAAGTTCATTTTCTATAATATACATGCTCTTAATGGACCACATAAACATGATTTTTTTAAAATATGATTAGAGATCACAAGCTTGATATTATGTGTACACACAAGTAGTGCACTTTTATGAATCCTTACAATCAAGAACACTCAAGAATGAGGTCTCAAAAATTGATCCATAGCTCTCTATGTATGGAGTTGCAAGATTGTAAAATTGCTCTCAGCTAGAGCTATGAAGCTAATGACCTTGCTAGTCAACCACACAATGAGAGATTCCAAAATTGAAGACAAGGGAAAGAGTGCCAATATCTCCAATGAAATAAATATGAAATGCAATGCAAGTAAGCTAAGAATGAAGATGCAAGCTAAGCTAAGTGATAACAATGCAATGCTTGAAAGGAAATCTAATCTATGAAAGGAAAGTGCAAACTAGACTATGAAAGAAAAGAACAAGTGTTACAAATCCTTCCTATTAAACTATGTGAGATTAATCTATAGCATAAAGGAAATATATACTAAGAATGCCATGATTATGCAACTATGAAAGAAAATTAAATGAAATGCAACAACAATGTCTTCAAAGCTTGAATGCAGGTATGTCTTCAAAGAGCTCCAAATGACCTAGAAAACTTGTAGCATAACACTAGCATAAAACATGAATGGATATCTATATGCAAATGAGGAAGAGAGCCCTCCTTTTATAGGAAATAAAAAGCAATGGACCATATAGATTAAGAGGTAAAAGACTTAATCAATGGTGGAGCATCAAAGAAGAGCAATCCATGTGCACAAATATCCTCCAATGAGAAAATAAGAGTTTTGTGTCCATATGAGTCAAAAAGTGATTTTTCCCTTTTTGTAAAATAGGAATAATGCTTTATTTGTGCAACTTAGGATAAGAGGAAAAGTTGGGGTTTTTTATTTAGTTAAAAGAGGAGGAAATATTTCTTTTAAATAAATAAAGACTTTAGGATAAAATGGTAAGCCCAAGGTAAATAATCAAAAATGATAAAATAGGATTTGATAAAGGAAATGTATATATTTGAAAAATGTTGATTCTTGAAAATATTGATTCAGGGATTTGATAAATTGCAAGAATGGGGGCCCAAAGTGTAGGTGACCATTTTAGGGTGCATACATTTGCCCCTCTTTGACTAATGTGTGATCATTTTGGGAACACATGTGGTCAAAGAAGAATTGAAGTGTGAGATCGATTTGGGATCACAAAACAACTCAGATGTGTGTTCATTTTGGGAACACATCAGGATAAAAATAAGAAAAAGCTGAAAGACAAGACCAACACCGTCACTGCTAGGTGCAAATCAAGCCTTAGACAAAACTATCACCATCACTGCTATGTAATAATCAAGTCTAAAAAATAGGAGATAGAAATTGAAAGACAAAATTACTACCATCATTGCTAGGTGATAATCAAGTCTAAAAATAAGAATCTCAAGCTGAGCTGAATGATAAAGTTGAATCAAAGATTAAAGCTAACAGGTACTGCCCCCTAGAAATCAAAATGAAAATCAGGTAGAGGAGAACAAGAAATTGATAAACTTGATCAAAGCACTAGAAATCATAATCAAGGAATAGGACAATAGGATAACCATCAAGTAGTGAAAACATGCCCCAGGTTGACTAGGTTTGACTGGGAAAGATATAGGATGAAAATTAAGTCAAACCTTAGAGAAATGAAGTGAGTGATAATGAATGATGGACTAGGAGTTTTGAAAGAGATGGGGGTGAAGAAATGAAGATGCCCCAACAAACATCAAAGGATCAGGCCTCAAATGGTCAACCAATTGCATAGATGAGGGTGAAATTTTGAAATTGGATTTTGACTATCAAGATTAACTCAAATTTTGATTTTGAGTCTAAAAATGGATCCAGGACATCAAAATTAGCTAGGGGCACAATTTTCATGCAATTCTGAGATATTTTGAAAATTAGGTCAAAAAGTCAAAATGCTATATAAGGGGCAAAAAGTGTCATTTTCAAAATCATTTGACTTTTATTGATTTGAGAATTGTGAGAGCTCAGAGAGAGAAAATGGCCCAACAAGCAGCAATTCCAGTCCACAGACACCACTTTGAGGGTGCCCAATTGCACAACCGGCCTCCACACTATGCTGCCCCAGTATGTCTTCGAAAAAACTTGCTTTTTCGGATTATTTATGAGCATTTAATATATTAAAACATGTTTTTAATTGTTTTTCAATTTTCAAATTTATAGTTTAGGTGAAAAGTCATGTGACACTTGAGAAGTGTTGTACCCTTTTCAGATGAATGTCGTGCGACACTTCGTGGGTTAAAATAGTGTCGCCCAAATAGAAACTATCACACTGCTATAAGAAAAAGTGTTGCACGACACTTAATCAAAAAATAGTGTCCCCTAATATAAAATTTTGACATGTTTTAATGTGTTTGAGCAAAATGACATGGGTCTAGACAATGTTTAATTTTAAAATGTGTTGTACTGATATTATACATCTTTCATGATATGTACTGACATTTGGTATGGTTGAAATGACTTGCAGGAGAAGTTCCCTACACTCTGGATTAGAGCACCCCAGGTGACTGGATTGTAGTTTATCTGAGATCTGGATGATCTGGGCAAGGCTGATTTGGGGGTGATGGGTTTTTGGTATTTACTACAAATGCCCCATATCTGAGCTGATCATGGGTTGTTGACTGCTCTTGCCGAGAGATGGCATAGTGAGCACAACACCTTTTATCTGCCTACTGGAGAGGCATCCATCACATTGGAGGATGTCTATTGGATCCTACGGGTTCCATGTCATGGACAACCTGTACGTATAATCATATTTATAGATAATCAAAGTTATAAAGTTTCCCTTATGATAGAAACTAACATGATTGTTTGATGACACAAGTATATTATGATCAGGATTTGATAGAGGGGAGATAGGTTATCCATGGTATGTTCAAAGATGTCACCATCCTAGACAGACATGTCAGCTGGGATCGGTTGATGGCTGACTTTGGTAGGGACTTCCCAGTGTCTTATATTGTTGCATCTTTGATTGGATAGGCCCTTATCCCTGACAAGAGCCAGAAGGGTTTCCCACTAGGATGGGGTAGGTTGCTAGCAGATTTGGTGGCATGGCCATGATGGATGGCATGGGGTCTAGTGATTCTAGCCAATATGTACTATGAGCTACATGAGATCATCTATCGAGATGGCAGGACTTGGGTGTGCAAGGCTATACTTTCTCAAATATGGGCGTGGGAGAACTTTGTTTTAGTGCATCCATGAGTGCAGCCTAAGGAGTGCAGATATCCCTACATGTATAGATATACCAGTTTAATCTCTCAGGCTCACACTAGGGATGTCTCTTATTATCGAATGGTGTTGGATGAGCTCACCTCATTCACCTAGAGACCTTACAGGTCATGTGAGTAGTGGGGTGATAGGCGGGAGCTAAATTATATGCTTTGTAGTTGGCCATTAGTAGGTCATCATGCAGACATTGTGGAGAGATTCATTATTACTCAGGTCTGGAGACAGTTCAGATGCTAGTAGAGGGTGTCTATGGAGACCACTACACATGCTCAATTTCAAGATGAGGAGGGGCATGGTTTGCTGCCTATGCTGTATTACTAGCAAGGAGTATAGGAGATAGTTTCTATGTGTTAGGAGCCATGGGAGTACCTTCTAGACATGGTGGATGTGGGTGTAGATGCAGCTTATAGAGCAGAGAGGTGTAGGGCTCCATTCCCTAGATTCACCATACCAGATGCACAACTAGCTACTCAGGAGGATGATGGAGGGGATGGAGGAGATGGAGGGGATGGAGGAGGAGGGAGAGGGAGAGGGATGGAGAGAGGTGAGTAATCAAGATCAAATGGCCAGAAATGGTCACAAAGATGAAGATTAGTGACACTTGAGGATGCAGTGAGACCATCTCGCCGATAGGAAGAGGGACATCAGGAGCAACCTGAGGGAGGGGAGGACCTGAGAGCCAAGATACAGGCTCTAAAGATAGAGATGCAATAGCTGAGGATCACCATAGTAGTGAGAGACCAGTAGCTAGCTGACTTGAGGGCAGAGAGAGATCAATAGATCACTAATCTTAGGGTAGAGGTAGCATGTCGGGAGCAGGCGGCACAGGCTGATGTGGCAGAGATCTGGAGAGAGACTGAATGAGCTGCTATTACCATGGACTCTACCTATAGGCTATACCTAAGGGTTAGAGAGCACCATCCTACTCTTAGAGGGTAGGTAGATCAGATATGGTGCCAGACAGGGCAGCAACACCACCTCCACCACCACCACCACGTGATGGGGAGGGTTAGGCCTAGATTTAGGGCTTAGGTTTAGATTTTTTGGACATATCATGAGACTTTGCGATCTAGATTTTGGGATCTCACTTTGTACTGTGTATCATTACTTATATATATGAGATTATTGGATGTTTGATATATCATGTGTGTACATCTCACTTGTGATGGATGTATTAGTTTATATATTGTCTTGTCATTTTGTTCAAAATGTATGTTTATATGCTCATGTATATTCTGTCTCATAGATGTATGTTTAATTCTCATGTGTATGATATAGACTCGTGTTTCTAAAAATGACATTTTTGAGATATAGATATGATGATAAGATTAACCCCTTGTGATGACAGGAACATGTTTGAGATGAAAGACAAAGAGTGAAAGACATGATCAAGAATAAGGAAGATGAGAGCAGTTGACTGATAGGTCCATGTGAGATGAAAAGGAGAGCTTTGTCCATATGAATAATGCCAAAATTAATCTAACATGACCCTAAAAATGCAAGCTACTATGAAAAAGTGGTTGGCTGGCAAGGTCACAATGCTTATAGACATCTAATTATCATCATCGAACATTATTGGTAGCATTATAAGATCATACAATACATACTAGTATAACTATGGGTATATGAATATGATCTATATCAGATGAAATGTGGAAATCCCACCTAGGCACCAAAGACATGTAGGTCAATATGACTAGTGCAGTGAGATTACCTAAGTTTACTATAGTGAGATTATGCTAGCATCAGGACATAAGAAAGTCAAGATGGCTATAAGCATGCACTTGCAGAATAGTTAAGGATAATACCTTGTCAATCCCTAGTGTCAAGTAGGACCAACATTAAATGCTCATGACAATTAGGATCAATGAAATATACCCACAAGAAGATAAAGAAATAAACCATGTTCTCATACCCTCAGTCTTCTAGCTATGCACCATCGAAGATGTGTCAGGGAGAGACCACTCATCAAAGAAATCCTCATAGACAACACACAAAGAAAAATAAAGTCAACATATCTCAATTGAGTTGATTGTTTAAGTGCGTGTGTGTTGGTCATAGAGTCAAACTTTGAGTATCAAATTTTCTAATGGGTGATATCGCATCATACTTAGACTTGTGGGTAAGACATCTAATAAGTGTTGAGAAACACTCGACACTAGGGTAGTGTTGAAAAACACTGTTTGGGGTGGTGTTGAAAAACACCTGTTTGTGAAATGCTCCAAGAGACAAATGCACCTAAAGGACCTATGCTAACAGGTATGCCCCCTAGACAAAGACAAAGACCAATTCCAAACCAAGGCAACAAGGTCACATCATGATGGAGAATGGCTAAGTGTTGAGGATGCATGCTAAAAGACAAGGGTGCAAAGGCCTCAAGTAGCGCTTGTTTCCATGTTTTCACGACTTGGAGATTTTTTTTTTATTTTTTGATTTTTTTTGTATTTTCGCTACCAAGGCACTTGTTTCCAAGTTTTCACAAAGGCACTTTTTCTTTTTTAAAAAATTTTTTTAAATTTTTTGATTTTTTGGTATGTTTTCAGGACTTTATATGCTTTTTAGGATTTTTTCAGCATCATATATGAATTTTTTTGGTATTTTTTCAGGACCCATAAATATGTACAAAGGATGCCCCCAAGCAAAATAGGAATCATGAATAGAACTTCTTGAGGTGCAAAACATTAATAGGATAAGGGAGTTGTTCCCCCTATTCATCAGATAGCAAGTAAGCACCTATCCCAAAAGTAGTAGTAATAATGTATGGTCCAAGCCAATTATGTTCAAATTTGCCCTTTTGTTCTTGATGTTGTTGGTTCTTAGGATTCTCACGTAGGACAAGATCTCCTACTTGAAATTCTCTAGGGTGAACTTTCTTATTGAATGCTTTGGACATACACTTTTGGTAGACTCTCATGTGATCAAAAGATGTTCTACGTTTCTCATCAAGAAGTTCCAATTCTTGCAATCTCATCGCACAATAATCTTCATTTGTAATCAAACCTTTGAGAGAGACTCTAAGTGAGGGAATCTCAACTTCTAAAGGTAATAATGCGTCAGCACCATAAGTGAGGGAAAAAGGAGTAGCCCCTATGGGAGTACAAATACTCATTTTGTAAGCCCATAAGGCTGGATTGATCTATAAGTGCTAGTCTCTACCATTATTGTGAATTGTTCTATGGAGAATCTTAAGAATGGTTTTATTAGAGGCCTCTACTTGTCCATTTCCTTGTGGGAAGTAAATGGAGGACCAATGTTTCTTTATCTTGAATTTCTTGCAGAGGTGTGTAAGGTCCTTGTTTTTGAACTGACCTCCATTTTCAGTGATTATCTTAGAAGGTATCCCAAACTGACAAATGATGTGATTCAATATGAACAAAGAAATTGTCCTTCTTGAAGCAACAAATAGTGGAATGGGTTTTACATTTGGTAAAGTAGTCAGTAGTAGTAATAATGAATTTATGTCCACCTCATGATTTGGGATGAATATGCCCAACAAGGTCAAAGGCCCAACGTTGAAATGTCCAAAGAGAAATAGAAGGAATAAGCTCCCTACCTGAAGCATGAATCAGGTTTCCATGTTTCTAACATTTTTCACAAGACTTGGCAAAATCTATATCATCCATCTGCATTATGGGCCAATAATACCCCACCCAAAACAACCTTCAAGCCATGGCAAGACCATTGGAATGTCCTCCACAAATTCCCTCATGGATGTCAACTAACACTCAATCGGACTCATCCTTTTCCAAGCACCTAAGAAGTATCCCATCTAAACCCCTCCTATACAGATCACCAGAGATAAGGGTATGGAAAGAGGCATTATGGACAAGGTTTCTTCATTCAAATTAGTTAAATGATTTAGGAATGATGCCATCACGAAGGTATGAATAGATAACACCATAATGGGAGGACTTGTGAGTGACCAAGGTAAAAATGACATTGCTTTTAGAGGAGTCAAAGATGGGATGATGTAGCTCTTCCACTAGGAATTCAAATCTTGATTTGTGTTGTTCCAACTGAAGGAGTTGTTAGCATGTGCCAAAAATTTCATGGCTCTAGCTCTCTTCCCCTGGTCTTTGCAATATTTTTCATGTCTCCAGCTAAAACCCTTGGCAAAAAATTTCTAAAAATCTAGCCATTGAGTCCTTAAATTTAAAATTTCCCTAGCCCTGTATTATTTTCGCGTAAACTTTTTGTGGGTCACTTAAAACCTTTAATCTACATGTGCCTTTTTTTTAAAAAAGACTTCTTTACATGTCGCGCAGTTAGGTTTCATGTGTCGGTGGGTCCCCTTTAATCTTTCCTAAGTTCCCAGCGCCTTGTAAGTTTTAAATTTTCCTAAGTCCTGAGCTTTAATTTTTCCTATGTTTTGGCAACCTTTATTTCCCTTAGGCCTAGCTCTGACACCATCTCCATCTAACAGTGGGCATATGTTCGCAAGTGATGTGTTAGATGCATGAGATCTTAAGACCATCCTTGATCTCATTGGGTGACGTTGCCTTTTCTTTTAAGTGGGTCCACATGCCAGGTGTGCCATGTCAGCATTTTCTTATTGGTCCATAGGTAAACAACTCAGCATGTGTCAGTGGGACCTGATTTTTTGATGGGTCAGAGGGTCCTGACATCCGTAGTATATCCAATGACAAGCATAAGTTCTCATGGAATCTATCAGAGGCTTGAGATCTTATGCCAGCCGTTGCTCTCATTTGTCTCAAATGTATCTTTGGTGGTGGTCCCGGTGTCAGGTGGAGCTAATTTGGAGGTTTTTCATTGGTCCATGTAGTATGAGGTGGAATCCTGTCAGTGGGACCTAATTTTTTGGATGTGCCAGTGGGTCCTGATCCTATCAGCAAATCAACAAATGGTGTATAATCTTATGGGTTTTGTCAGAGGCTTAAGATCTTGCGATGACCGTTGATTTTGTTTCTTGTCAGATGGTTGTCAAAGATGGGAGGAGATTCTTTATCTAATAGTGGGTGTGTAATCTAATAGAATCTTGGAAGTCTTTGCGAACTTCAGACACTCGTCGATCTTCCTGATGTGGGACCGGTCAAAGTTTCTCAATCTTTTGGCAGTTGAGTTAAGATTTAAAAGCTTGTGAAGCATGAAGATCAGATGGTCATGACTTAAAGTTGATGCAGATTAAAATTTTTACTACTGGTTTTCTACAAACACCATAAAGTAGCCATTTATTTTCAAATTTGAATTTGTAGAGGGTTTTCAGCAACAGGAAGTATGAGAATTTATGGTTTTAATAGCTGATTTCGATTGGTTTAGTGGTGCTTGCTATTGAAGTGTGGTCTAGGGTGTTAAGTGATCATCTATAGGGTTTGTACTGTATGGTTTTGTGCTCAAGGCATGTTGCAGGGTTGAATTTTTGGGTGTTTCGGTGATCCTCAATACTTTCTTAGAGAATTTTTCATGATTGAGGATCATTCTAGGATTTTCTTTCTCCTGGTTGCCTGGGTTTCCACCCCTGTAATAACTTTATGACCATTTCTAGTTGGTTGGGTGGTTGAAACCCTAACCCTAAGTCATCTGTAGCTTGTTGCATTCTCTTTGAGAATTCCAAGATGACTAGGGAGTATAAGTTACAAAATTTTGATTGATAGAGGGTTCCAAAACTTTCTTTGGTCCCAGCTAGTGGTTGATAATGTTATACTGATAGAGGAATGGGATTTTGGGTATTTCCTATCTTTGTGTTGTTTTCATTGTATATTGATCCTGAATATGTTAATAAAAATACTATTGAGTTCCAATCTTGCATTTGTGTATGTCTTCTTGTTTTGGTTCTAAGCTCATATATGTTAATGTCACAAAGTATATTAGCATATGGTAAACAAAGATTATTGTGAAGTCATCTCTGAGTTCCTAACAAAGTTAGGATTAAAGCCTTTTAGATGGATTCAGTGAGTTTGCAACCAAGCAGGAATCTAATGTCCTTGTGTCTGAGGGAGAGGGGTAATAGGCAAAGCACTTATCCTAGATTCAATTGTGTTTGAATTAAGGTGTTCAGTTGATGTATGTAATTGGGTGAGTCTTTGCCCTAGGTTAAGGCACTAGTCCATCCTCTGGAGGCATTTCATTGTTGTCAACCATACACACAAACATTCAAATGATAAAATCTTAAAGTAGTTAGTAAAGAGTATATAGTTGTATATCATTTAGTGATTCCTTTCAAGAAGTGAATCAAGGGTACACCCTCCTGAGAAATAAGGCTCAAAGTGTAGGAAGATCTCTCTTGATCCTTATTAATTGGCCGTCTTCCTTATAGACTTTGGAGTGGTGATAGAGTCAAAGTTATATTAAAGTTATCCATCAAAGTATAAATCTACAAGTTGAAGATCAAAGGGAACCCCCAACAAAATGGTGACTCTACTGGGGAGAACAACAATGAAGCAGTATATCTGTTAGGACTTCTGGTGGGGACTACATTGTAAAGTCAAAATCTTTTGTTGACCAGATAAATATAAAGGTTGTACGTGTACTCTTGTTTTCATATTGTATTAAGTTAAAAAGATTTCCCATCTAGGTGGGTGGTGACTCAAAAAGGTTAGAAGCAGTGCTATATATTGTAAATCATGGACAAGAGGAGGAATACTAGGTCCTTTGTCAGAAAGAATCCAGAGTTCACTCTCGAGCGATTGCCTAGACATGAGGAGAAGAGTTGGATTAGAAGGAATGGTGAGTCTTCTAGTGCTCCCATGAAAGAACAAAGAAATAGTAGAGGTAGAGCACCACATGTTTCCTCAAGTGAGGATGGTTCACAAGATAGAGTTCCTAGATCAGATGGTGGTCGCTCTAAAGATAGATTTTATGATACCCCAGAAGTTGTATTTCAAGACAAAGGTCCATTGCCTACAAGTCAAGATGAACAAGCTAGAGAGATGGGTTTGGAGATTGATTTAGAACTTGATGAGGAAAATTTTAAAAGAGAACCCATGAGACCAAGGCAAGTTCACTTCCAATATCAAAATTTTTTTGATATAGATGTGTCATCAGGTTCTGATGACATTATGGTAGATCCTGATGATTTAAATGCATTAATTTTATAGTTGGTAGAGTAGGATACCATACATAAGATATTACAAGAGGAGAGAGAGGTTGAAAAGGTAAATTCTCTAATAGAAAGATAGTATCTCCTTAGAAAAATTAATGAAATGAAGGAGAGAAACAAGATGCTTGCTTTTGCTCCTAAGACTCTGCAATATGATATTTTTGGTGATCTTGAGGCTTTGAGGAGTGAGCAAGAGTGCTTACTGCAAGATCAAGAATTTGATAAGGAGGGCCCTGTGGTTAGACAAGTGCAAAGTTATGTTCCTTTTCCTAAAGATAAAGATGGGTGTGAGATCACTAGGCCTGAAGTTGCCACTAGTGAGAAAGGAAAGAAAAAGATGGTGGGACATCAAACAATCAAATCATTGACAATATCAGGGGTCCCACCACCTAATTCAAATAAGGACACAAAAATGGAGAGAAGAAAAGAAGATGAGGACCTTGCAAGAGAATTAGAGAAGGATGAAATTGAAGCTTCCATTATAGAAAAAAGAACAAAGATCCAGTTCTTGAAGGCTCCATTAGCTAATGCTCTTCACCCATCTGTTACTGAACTAGGTACGCCATCTATGACTACTACTATTCCACTTAGTAATGCTACTAGTTTAATTCCTTCTTCATCTGCTAGGATAGGTGTTGATCCTAGGCAGCAGTCAAATGCACAAATAAATGTAGATGCTAATGTTGATCCTAGGGTTAACACTAGTTCAAGTTTTCAGAGAAGACATGTGCAATTAGATGGCTATAGGCAAATTAGTTTTGATGGAATTCCTAGCTACCCAAATGCTTTTCCAAATGATATTAGAGATAAGGTACCTAATTTTTTTGGTAATAATGCTATTAGTTGTGAGGATCATCTTAGGTTATTTATTGATATGTTTAATGATTATGAGGTAGAGCACAAGGATGTGGTCATGAAATTATTTGTTCAATCTCTAATGGAGGATGCTAGACATTGGTTTAAGAGACTTCCTGACAAATGTATTGATACTTGGGATTCTTTTGAGAGATTTTTTAAAGAGTAGTATGGTGATAGGCCTAATCCTAGTTTCATGTTGAATGAATTCAATACCATAAGGAAAAATTAGAATGAATCTGTAGCTAAATTCAACGTGAGATTTCAGAAGGGTATGCATAAGTTGTTCCAAGTTATGCAGTTAGATGACAATGTCTGTCTGACCACATATTTCAATGCATTTGATGGAAAAATGGGATATTTGTTGAGGGACAAAGAACCAAGAAATCTTAGGGATGCTTTTAGGATTGTTTTCAATATTGAGAACAATATGAAAATATCAAGAAATTTGGGGGGAAAGAGAGATGACCCAAAGTTGTTTGGGGACAAGAAATACAAAAAGGAAAATGATAAGAATGTTGGAGCTAGGAGGCAAGAGGAAGATAAATTGGATAAGGTGTGTAATGTATTAAAGGATTTGAAGGCACCTATAAATAGGAACACCAGCGCTACTACCAATGAGAGGCCTCAGTTCAACAACAATTTCAATAAGCAAAATAGATTGTAGAACTACCCCTACAACATACAATGGAAGGATGGCAAGCCTATTGTCCCTACTGTAAGAGGAAAAAATGTTAGAGGTGACCCTAACCCTCTACAAAAGGCTTCAATAAATGTCATGGAGGACATACCTTGGTGTGTTGCATGCCAGTCCCCTCATTCTATAGAGCATTATGTGGTTGCACATTCTATGGCTACAAATCAAGATTGTGGCAATGAGGAGATAGATCAAGATGATGTTAGATGCAACATGGGTTCTTCATATCTAGGATATGAAGATGATTTTGATTTTGATGAAGAGGCAGATGTATATATAAAGAGACACAATCAGGCCCTTTTTCATCAAGAAACTTTTTCTGATAGTGAAGACATTGACAAGAAGACATGTAATATGAACTCTTCTTCTAAGCCAGTAAATTTGAGAAGGCCTTCTAGAGAAGAGATGGATATGATTACTATAGAAATGATTGCCCAAGTGAAAACCAGAGGCATGGTGTCAAGGAATATAAATAATAATGCTGCAGGAATGTTTATAAAGAGTACCAACTCTGGAGAACCTAATGAGAACAAATCAAAAGGTGATCACATGGTGAAATTCAAGAATGTAAAAGGTAAGAATTGTGAGCCTAAGGGAGTTGGAATTTAAAAGATTTCTAGTGAGATTGAGAGGCTAGTTAACACAATGGCTAAGATTGAAAAAATGAGGGTGTCCAATACACCTAATGTGTTAGATAAGCAAAAGGATATTAAGGTAGTGTAGATTGAGATTCCTTCTTCTGCTCCTATTAATATGTTATCTGTATTGTCCCAAATTATAGTTAAGGTTATATTATCAGAATTGTTGAGGATCCTTGAACACAAAGATAGAGCTATTGCATGGGTAGATAATGTTCATAAAAATGATGTAGCATGCAATGGATCTTAGGATAAGGCTTTAAAAAGTGTTTCTTCTCAGGGAATTGTGTCTCAAATTCCTCCAACATACTTTGACAATTCTATCAATGCTAGCCTTGAAAATACTGATCCATTCTTTTTAAGTGTTCTTGTGAATGGAATGAAGTTGAGAAATTGTATGATTGATAGTGGTACCTCTAATACTATCATGCCTTTCAAAATCATGGAGAAGTTGGGCCTTAAAGTTGATACAGTGCAAGGTAGATGTTGTGCAATGGATCAGAGGGAGGTACCAATTATTGGGACTATCAATGCAATGCCATATAGGTTGGCAGCATATCTAGAGAAAGAGTTAACGATGAGTGTTTTGGTGGTGGATATCCCTCCTCATTATGGGATGCTTCTATCTAGAAGGTGGAGTGCTGCCATGGGTGGAATTTTATAGTGTGATATGTCCTATGCCACTTTCAAGATTAATGATCAGTTTGTCAAGATTAAACGAGAGCCAAGAGTATGCCACATGATTGAGAGAAATATTGATAATGAAACTACATGTTTTTTGGATACTAATATTAATGCTTTTAGGGTAGAGATCTCTGTATTTGAAGAGGAACCTATTTTTTCACCTATCTCTATTGAGGTAAGTGCTAATTATGTCAGGGGTGATTTGTGGGTAATGTACTTTGATGGTGCAAATTGCAAAGATGGTGCAGGAGCAAGTATTTTACTTATTTCTCCTGATGGAAATACCTACAAATTTTCTTTCACATTGTATTTCTTTTGTACTAACAATATAGTAGAATATGAGGCTTTGTTGTTAGGATTGAGGTTGGCACAAAAGCATGGTATTAAGTGTTTAAGTGTTGTTGGTGATTCTAAGCTGGTAGTGTCCCAAGTCAGGTCAGTATATGCTTCCAAGAACAAGAGGTTGAAACAATATAGGAATGTAGTTTGTGATTTGATTGAACATTTTGATGCCTTCAATATTGAGTGGAAGGATAGGAGTAACAATAAGATGGCTGACTTGTTAGCTAATATTGCAATCGATCCCAATGATATTACATTTTCTGGTATCTCTAAAGTTGAAATTCAGGCTAGGCCTAGCATACCAGACAATATTGAGAATTGGCAAGTTTTTGATGATGATAATGATATCTTGAAGTTTATGGGTTGTGAGGATCAGTATCATGGTCAGGAATTTGATTGTTCAACCTTGGTTGAGTTAGTAGAAGGAAGGGAGGTTGTGTTTGGCAATGAGATCATTCAGCTTAGAACTAACAAGGTGCCGAAGGGGCTTGTTGTTTTGGAGACTATCTTTGATAACCAAGATAGAGTTAAAAAGAATATCAAAAGAGAAGATCATGCTAATCTAGAGGAGATAAATCTTGGAACAAATGAGGCACCTAAGAAGGTATACATTGGTAGAGATATATCTCAAAAGGTAAAGAAATTCTTGATCGAATTATTGAGAAAATTCAGGCATGTTTTTGCATGGTCATATGATGACCTAAAGGTTTATAGAGAAGATTTGTTTCAACGTATTATTCCATTGAAAGAAGATGCTAAACCTTTCTGGCAAAAACAAAGGCCTATTAATCCCACTTTGGCACCCAAGATGCAAGAAGAGTTAATCAAGATGAGAGATGTTGGAATTATCAAGCCTATAAGGAATTCTTCTTGGGTTTCAAACATTGTTCCTGTGAGAAAAAAAGAATGGTGACATTAGGCTTTGTGTGGACTTCAGGAATCTGAACATCAGCTCATTAAAGGATAATTATTGTCTGCCCAATATGAAAGCTATGTTGCAGAGAGTAACTGGATCAGAATTGATGTCTATGATGGATGGTTTCTCTGGCTAAAATTAGGTCATTATCAAGGAATCAGAGCAATTCAAGACAACTTTCACAACACCTTGGGGGACATATGTTTATGTGAGAATGCCTTTTGGCCTCACAAATGCTAGTGCTACTTTTTAGAGGGCAATGGATGTTGCCTTTTTAGATTTCATAAATGATTTCCTTGTTGCATATCAAGATGATCTAACTACCCATTCCAAGGAGGAAGAAGACCATTGCACTCATTTAGAAAGAATATTTGTGAGGGCCTTGGAATTTGGCATTTCTTTGAACCCAAGGAAATGTGCTTTTGGTGTCATTGAAGGTAAGTTGCTTGGCCAATTAGTTGGGAAGCAAGGAGTGAGAATTGACCCTGAGAGGGTAGCAGCCATTGATAGAATTCAAAGAACAAAGAATGTTAAAGGAATTCAGTCCTTCTTTGGTCAGGTCAATTTCTTAAGGAGGTTTGTGACAAATTTTGTAGAGGTTACTAGACCTATTTCTAAGATGTTGAAGAAGGGATCTGTAATTCATTAGGAGGGTGTTCCTGATGAGGCTTTTGAAAGTATCAAGTAGGCTATCAAAGATGCACCAGTGCTTAAGGCACCTGATTATAATGTCCCAATGCATATCTTTTCCTTTGCATCTTTTCACACTATTGCTGCAATTTTGTTACAAAATAAAAGGGATGGTTTTGAGCAGCCTATTGCATTTTTTAGTAAATCTTTGCAGGCTACAGAATTGAAGTATGACATAAATGAAAAATAGGCTTATGCACTTGTGAAGGCAATCAAGGCTTTTAGGTGTTACTTGATGGGAGCAACTGTGATTTCTTTTGTGCCAAGTGCAACTGTGGAGGATATTTTCTCATAGCAAGAGGTGTCTAGAAGAAGATGCAGATGGATCAATAGGATCCAAGAATTCAATGTTGAGGTCCAGATTACTAAGTTGGTTAGAGGACAAGGATTGGAAAAACTAATGGCCCAATCCAATCTTGATGCAAATCAAGTAAATCATTCTAAAATTGATTACACATGTGATATGGATGATTGTATTTGGTATTAGGATATCATCTATTACTTGAGAAGTATGAGATGTCCAGATAACATGAATGATAATTAGAAAAGGACATTAAAATTATAGGCCATCAAGTATGTAATTGTGAAGTGTAAATTGTATAGGAAGAATTTGGATTGCATATTTTTTAAGTGTGTAGATGAAGATCATGCTAACAAGTTGTTGAAAGAAATGCATGAGGGATTTTGTGGTGGGCATTATATGGGTAAAACAACTGCTCATAATATCTTGAGAGTAGGATTCTGGTGGCCTACAATCTTCAAGGATGCAGAACAGCTAGTGAGGAGGTGTGATGCTTGTCAAAGGTTCTCTGGTAAGCTTAACATTTTAGGAAATGTGCCATTAAAACTAGTAGAAGTTCAGGTTCCTTTCTAACAATGGGGAATTGATTTCATAGGGGAGATACCAAACAAGTCAAGAGGAGGAGACTCATGGATCTTACTTGCCATTGATTACTTTACAAAGTGGGTAGAAGCTATACCTACAAGAAATGCAACTAGTAAGGTGGTAATTGATTTTATGATGAATAATATTGTTACAAGGTTTGGGTGCCTTGATAGAATAGTAAGTGATAATTCCATGTGCTTCAGGTTTGCTGAATATAAGGACTTTTGCAAAGGTTTGGGAATTCAGATTTCTAATTCCTCACCTTATCATCAACAAGGAAATGGTCAGGCAGAATCTACTAATAAGAGTTTGATTAAAATATTAAAGAGAATTCTTGAAAAGAATAAGAGGGCATGGAATTCAAAGCTACCATTAGCTCTATGGGCTGATAGGGTAATTGTGAAGAGGGCAATTTGTTGTGCACCATTTGACCTAGTATATGGAATTCATGCAAGAATGCCTCAGAATAACTTATTGGAAATGGATAAATTTGTTTAGCTATATGATGATGACATAGATGATGAGATATAGTTGAGAATTGAGGACCTCATTAGGTTGGATGAGACTAGAAGAGAATCAGTTGCAAGGAATGCCAAATTGCAGTTGTAGGTTAAGAATTTATATGATAAGAAGACTGTTGACAGAAAGTTTGAACCTGGTGATTTGGTGCTAGTTTGGAATGCCAGACTGGAGGATAAGGGGAAACATGGTAAATTTGATCCCATCTAGCTAGGGCCATATCGAATTCATGAGAAATGGGGCCAAGATTCATACATTATCAAAGAATTAAATGGTGATATTCAAGAATTGGTAGTTCATGGACAATTCTTGAACAAATACTTCAATTAAGGTATTATGTTTTCCATGAACAGTAGTTAGGTTTGTACATTTTGTAAATTCTATAAATAAACTACTTGCCCCTACCCTATTTTGTCCTGGTCTGTCAATTTTTGGTCCTGTTGCCTATTTTTCCTTGCTTGTTCCCTATTGTCTGTAATTTTTCCAGTGGGATGGTCTTCTTTAAACCAGTGATTCTAAGTCCTTGCTATGCCTAGAGGAGGCATACAGCCCCAGATAGAGCCACTATTAGCACATGCCAAAAAAATTCATGGCTCTAGCTCTCTTCCCCTGGTCTTTGCAATGTTGATCATGTCTCCAGCTAAAACCCTTGGCAAAATTTTTTTTTAAAATCTAGTCGTTGGGTCCTTAAATTTAAAATTTCCCTGGATCTATTTTATTATTGCATTACCTTTCTGTGGGTCACTTAAAACCTTTAATCCGCATGTGCCTTTTTTAAAAAAAATATTTCTTTACATGTCACGCGGTTAGGTTTCATGTGTCGGCAGGTCCCCTTTAATATTTCCTAAGTTCCCAGCACCCTGCAAGTTTTAAATTTTCCTAAGTCCTGAGCTTTGATTTTTCCTATGTTTCGGCAGCCTTTATTTTCCCTAGGCCCAGCTCTGACACCATCTCCATCTAACGATTGGCATATGTTCACAAGTGATGTGTCAGATGCATGATATCTTATGACCGCCGTTGATCTCATTGGGTGATGCTGCCTTTCCTTTTAAGTGGGTCCACATGCTAGGTGTGCCATGTCAGCATATTCTTATTGGTCCACGGGTAAACAACTCAGCATATGTCAGTGGGACCTGATTTTCTAATGGGTCAGAGGGTCTTGACATCCGTAATCCATCCAACGATAGGCGTAAGTTCTCATGGAAACTGTTAGAGGCTTGAGATCTTACGCCAGCCATTGATCTCATTTGTCTCAAATGTATCTTTGGTGGTGGTCCCGGTGTCAGGTGGAGCTGATTTGGAGGTTTTTTATTGGTCCACGTAGTATGAGGTGGACTCCTATCAGTAGGACCTAATTTTTTGGATGTACCAGTGGGTCTTGATCCTATCAATGAATCGATGAACGGTGTATATTCTTATGGGTTTTGTCAGAGGCTTAAGATCTTGCGACGACCGTTGATTTTTTTTCTTGTCAGATGGTTGTCAGAGATGGGAGGAGATTCTAGATCTAACGGTGGGCATGTAATCTGATAGAATCTTGGAAGTCTTTGCGAACTTTAGATGGCTGTCAATCTTCCTGATGCAGGCCCCGTCAAAGTTTCTCAGTCTTTTGGTGGTTGAGTTAAGATTTAAAAGCCTGCGAAGCATGAAGATCAAACGGTCACAACTTAAAGTTGATGGAGATTTAAATTTCCATTGCCGATTTACTGCAAGCACCATAAAGTAGCCATTTATTTTGAAATTTGAATTTGTAGAGGGTTTCTACCAACATGAAGTACCAGAATTTATGGTTTTAACAACTGATTTAAATTGGTTTGGTGGTGCTTGCTATTGCAATGTGGTCCAGGGTGTTGAGTGATCATTTACAGGGTTTGTACTATATGGTTTTGTGCTCAAGGCATGTTGTAGGGTTGACTTTTTTGGGTATTTTGGTGATCCTCAGTACTTTCTTAGAGAATTTTTCATGATTGAGGATCATTCTAGGATTTTCTTTTTCTTGGTTGCCTGGTTTCCACCCCTATAATAACTTTATGACTATTTCTAGTTGGTTGGGTGGTTGAAACCCTAACCCTAAGTCATCCATAGCTTGTTGCATTCTCTTTGAGAATTCCAAGGTGACTAGGGAGTATAAGTTACAAAATTTTGACTGATAGAGGGTTCCAAAACTTTCTTTAGTCCCAACTAGTTGTTGATAGTGTTATACTGATGGAGGAGTGGGATTTTGAGTATTTCCTATCTTTGTGTTGTTTTGATTGTATATTGATCTTGAATATGTTAATGAAAATACTATTGAGTTCCAATCTTGCATTTGTGTATGTCTTCTTGTTTCAGTTCTAAGCTCATATATGTTAATGTCACAAAGTGTATTAGCATATGGTAAAAAAAGAGTATTGTGAAGTCATCTTTGAGTTCCTAACAAAGCTAGGATTAAAGTCTTTTAGTTGGATTCAATAAGTTTGCAACCAAGTAGGAATCTGATGTCCTTGTGTCTGAGGGAGAGGGGTAATAGGCAAAGCACTTATCCTAGATTCAATTGTGTTTGAATTAAGGTATTCAATTGATGTATGTAATTGGGTGACTCTTTACCCTAGGTTAAGGCACTGGTCCATCCTCTGGAGGCATTTCATTATTGTCAACCATACACACAAATATTCAAATGATAAAATCTTAAAGCAGTTAGTAAAGAGTATATAGTTGTATATCATTTAGTGATTCCTTTCAAGAAGTGAATCAAGGGTACACATGCCTGAGCAATAAGGCTCAAAGTGTAGGAGGATCTCTCTTGATCCTTGTTAATTGGCCCTCTTCCTTGTAGACTTTGGAGTGGTGATAGAGTCAAAGTTATATTAAAGTTATTCATCAAAGTATAAATCTACAAGTTGAAGATCAAAGGGAACCCCCAATAGGAGTGAAGCTAATGTGTCCATAGCATCTATAGCCTTGTTTTCTATTCTAGGGATCTGTTGAAATGTCACAAATGTGAAATAGCATCGCAATGAATCAACCATCTATTTGTAAGGTATCAGCTTATCATCCTTAGTTTGGTACTCTTCATTTACTTGGTTGATAATTAATTGCAAATCCCCAAAGACACGCAGCTCTAGAATTCCCCATTCTATGGCCATTTTCAATCCATTGGTTAAGGCCTCATATTCAACAATGTTGTTTATGCATGGGAACAATAATTTATAGGACTTGGGAATAGTACACCCATGAGGGGAAACAAACAATACTCCAGCTCCTGATCCATTTTGCATATTTGAACCATCAAAGAACATTTTCCAAGTATGTGTGGTCATGTACATGATATGCTCATCTGGGAATTCCACTTGAATAGGCATACTATCCTTGACTGAGAAATCAGCAAGTTGATCTACAATAGCTTGCCCCTTCATAGCCTTGTGCTCAATGTACTCTATATAAAATTCTGACAAAAGCATCATCCACTTAGTGAGTCTACCTATGAGAGTAGCCTTACTAAGAAAATACTTAAGAGGATCAAGTTTTTCAATGAGATGTATAGTATGGGCAAGCATGTAGTGTCACAATTTTTGGGAAGCAAACACTATCACTAGGCAAGACTTTTCAATACTATTATAATTGATCTCATAAGATACTAGAGTAGGGATAATGTAGTAGATGGCTCTTTCCTTCCCAGTATCATCAAGTTGAGCCAACAATGCCCCCAAGGAATATTTTGTCACTGAGATATAAAAATTAATGGTTTTCCTAGGATAGGAGGCATCAAGATTGGAGGATTAGCCAAGTATTGTTTAATTTGATCTAGGATCTTTTGGAAATCCTCATTCCAAGCACATGTGGCTCCCTTATGCAATGTCTTTTTGAATGGTTGTGCTCTATTTTCAAGCTATGAAATAAACCTCCATATGGATTGGAGTCATCCTTGAAGACTTCTCATCTAACTAACGTTCTTAGGAGGCAACATATCTAATATAGCTTGAACCTTTTCAAGATCCACCTCTATTCCTTTGGATGAAATTATGAGTCCTAGAAATTTACCTAAGGTAACCCCAAATGCACACTTTTTCAGATTCAATCTTAACTGAAACTGCTCCATTCGATCTAGAATTACTTCCAAATCTTGTAGGTCTGTACCCCTTTGCTTAGACTTGGCCAAGGTGTCATCCACATAATCCTCCATGTTTCTATGCATCATATCATGAAATATTGTGCTCATGGCTCTTTGGTATGTGGCTCCTACATTTTTTAATCCAAATGGCATGACGTTCCAACAATAGGTTCCCCATGCACATGTGAATGCTATCTTTTCTTGATCCTTAGGAGCTATTTTTATTTGGTTATAACTGGAAAAACCATCCATTAAAGAGTATATCTCATAGCCCGCAGTCATATCCACTATCATGTCTATGTTAGGGAGTGGAAATTCATCCTTTGGGAAAGCTTTGTTAAGATCTCTAAAGTCTTTGCATACACGAATGGACCCATCATGCTTTGAAACTGGAACAATATTTGAGATCCACTCGGCATAGTCGATAGCTCTAATAAATCCCACTCCTAAGAGCTTTTCTAGTTCAGCCTTAACAAGGAGAGCTATGTGAGGATGCATTTTCATCAACTTCTATTTTACTGGTTTAATTCTTGAAGCTATAGATAAGTGATGCATAATAAGATTAGTGTAAATCCCTTGCATGTCTGAATATGTCCAAGAAAAATTGATTTTCTTCTTTTGTAAGAACTTTGTGTATGCCTCTTTTTCTTGCACTGATAGAGACTGAGCTAGATGATCACCTGTGGAGCCTCTTTTGTATTCAAATTTACTAGTTGTGTAGGTGCAATCAGAACTAATGACCTATCTTGGAAATAACTTGGCAGGTTATTAAGTACCCCATACTTAGGTGCCTCAAAGAGGTTTTCACCTTCGGATACGTCCTTTCTTTTTACTTTTTGGGGTTCTGACACCACCACATAGTGGTTTTTGCCATTAGAACCATTTCTCTTTTTTTTTTCTCTTATTTTGTGACTGAGGTACTTAATATCTAGCTCTGTCATACTTGTTGTAGGTTCACTAGTGGAAGAGACTACAGGTTCAAGAGCATTCAGGTAGCAAGCTATTTCATAGTCATTGTGAAAAGTGAGGAGATGAGGCTCTTGATAAAGTTGTGACCAATCAATCAAATGATGGTTTACAAGGGGTAGGTCAATGACTAGTTCAACATTATTGATACAAAAGCTAGTATCCTTGGTGATCACATAGTTAGGATCTGTCAAGTTTCCCTCTAAGATACCCAAATTAGGACTCATCCTACCAAATGAAGCATCATCCACTAAGGAAATTTGAGGAGTCCAATCCTCTAGTCCTACAATAGGTTCATTGGTTGCATCAGGTTGAGAACTATAGGTATGAACAACATCCATGTCTAAATCAATTGTTCCATCTGAAAGAGAGTCCCACTCAAACTCATGTGAATCTATTTTTGAATCTCTACTAGGATATTTACACCAAGAAGGCTTCAAATGCCTTGATGTAGAAGCTTTGAGATTGTGAAGGGTATCACTTTCTCTAGTGTCTAGATTTTTAGCTGCTGAATCATCTGAATCCTCCCAGAGGAGATTGGTGGAAGGCACCCAATCATTAGTCATGTCTTGTTGGTTTTGGAAATTAGGTGTATAATCTAAGCCACTATCACTATCCGTCATAGCTAGGATAGGAACACTTTTGTTCTTTCCATTATCAAACCCCAGGCCAACAGTTGACTTAGTCCTATGACCAAAAAGAGCATGCTTGAGTGGTTCAGCCTTGGCATCTAGCCTGTGACTAAGAGGGCCATGACTTGGGTAGCCCATGTTGGTGACCAACGTGTATCCTCTCCCATAAGTCTTAGGAGATGGGGAAAAATTTTCATTATGTAGGTACTTTTCTTCTCTATATATCCAATCTCTGACAGCCACCTCTTCTTTCTCACCCTCAATAGGTACTAAAGATTTTACAAAAGTATCAAACAGAGTCATGGCTGAAGATGAGGGATGCATCTCTTGTGACGATTTACCATAGGACCTAGGTGAAATTGGTAATTTTGTAAAGGATTCTATTTGATATTCTCCCATACCAAGGTCTATGGACTTGAATTTATCCTTACATTGTTCAAGAGCTATCCCAAAATTGTCTGCTTCTCTATTTAAGGGAACATGGGTCCCTGCTGAAATGGTATTAATAGATAAGGTACTATCACCTAGTATGCAGAATTCTACGCCATTGTATGGAAACTTGACACATTGGTGATAGGTAGATGGTATTGATTGCATGTTGTGAATCCATGGTCTACCTAGTAGGATGTTGTATGCTAGAGTACTAGCATCAAAAATTTGAAACAAAATGCCCTTTTCAATAGGACCAATTCTGACTAGAAGAATAGCTAACCCCTTAGAACTTCTCTCAGCCTCATCATAGGCTTTGATAGTAATTTTCTTCCTGGTATCAATGGTATGCTCTGAGTAACCCAGGTTTTTCAAAAGACCTAAAGAACAAATATTGAGCCTAGCACCCCCATCTATCAACACATGTAAAATAGGTTTTATGGATCATGAGCTCAATGTGAAGGGAAAGATTGTGTGGATGGCTCAAAGCTTTATCATCTTCTTTGGAAAATGTAAGGTAATGTGGTCTAGAAAGGTGGTTGACCATGTTCTAGAATTGGTTGACATCTATGTTATTAGGGACATTGGCCACATGCAAAGCATCCTCAATGACATGCTTGTGTCTAGGAGACAATTCTAAGAGCTCAAACATGGAAATCTGGGCTGGCGTTCATTGTAACTGATCAACAAGGATGTAACTTATATCAGGACCAACTACAGATTTAGGAGGAACACTTTTGGACACTGGTTGCTTAGATTTTCTAGAATTAGGACCTCTAATGATAATAGGACCTTGGGACTGACCCTTAGTAACAACATTGAGAGGTTGAGATGACCTTCAAGATTGAGGACCTCTAAGCACAACAACGGGTCCTTCATCAAATATTGGGGGTGAGCTTACATCATAGTCATAGGGATCATTCCCTCTCATCATGTTGACATCATTGTTCACAACCTTAAGCATATTAATGACATTTTCTGTATCTGTATAGGTATAATTGATTGTGGCCTTTCCATTCTTGTTTTGAGAGGTCTCCCCCTTCTCATACTTAGGCAAGGGCTCCTTAAAGGCCTTGTGGTTTGCGTTTGTGGTCAATCCATCAACTTGTAATTTCCCATTCTTAATAAGGTCTTGAACAAGATGTTTGAGTTTAAAACAACCTTCAATGTCATGTCTAATCCCATTGTGGTAGACATAGTAAGCCTTCTCATTCCACCAATAAGGTTTAGGATCTGGTATGTGAAACTTTGAAGGATTATGAGGTTGTACCAAATTATGAGCAATCAAGGTCTTAAAAATGTCCACATAAGAGTCTCCAAGCTTAGTGAATTGCCCCTTTCTTGACTTAGATTTATCTTGATACTTGGGCTTGTGCTCTTGTTGATCTAAGGATGTCTACAGCTTCATAGCTTGAACTGCATTAAATAGATTAAGAACTCCTTGTTCCTTAGGTTGTGGAGAGTCAACAACTCCGTCATTAACTACATGCTTATTCTTGTTCCAATATGAGTTCTTTTTATCCTTATTATTGTTGTTATTTTTTTGTCCATTGTTGTTGTTACTTTGTTTGGACAAAATAGCTTGTTCTTTTAAAACATCCTCGATGCAACATGCAATTTCTACCATAGTGTCAAAAGAATTAAAGACCATTTTTCTAGCTTCATATCTTAGTTCTGGCACTAGATTGCTCACAATTATATCAATCCTTTCTTCCTCAGTGATGGTCCTAGAATACTTGGAGCATAAGCATCTCCACCTTTGTAAAAATGTCACAAAGGGTTCCCCTTGATTTTGTTTTAATTTACACAAATCAAGCATGGTGACTGACCTTGATAAATTATATGCAAAATGCTGCACAAACCTTTGGACAAGTTCTTTGAATGTTTTAACAGGAGGGGTAATGTTAGTAAACCACTATATAGCTTGGCCTTTAAGGCTCCTTGGGAATAATCTCATAAGGTAGGAGTCCTCATGATGAAATTCAAAGCTCATGATATAGAACTGTCGTACATGGTCATGGGGGTCACCACTACCATCATATTTGTCATATGTGGGGATTTCAACCTTTCTAGGAAAATCTACCATAACCACACTTTTGTCAATGGGATTAGGACATATAGAATCCAAGTTGAATGAATTCTTAGGAGCCATCATTTTTTCCATAGTCTTTTGCATCTGCTTAATCACCTCATCAGTTGAAGGGTTTTGCTTCTTAATCTTTTGGTCCACATCAAAGTTGTATGGGACTTTTGCACCCTTATTGATTAGACTTTCTAAGAACTGATCCTTATTTTGCTCCACATACTTCTCCACATATTGTTGGAAGGATGGTTCTTGTTGCATTGTCATGAAATCAATAGTGTCAAAGTTGGCATTACTTCCTCCATGTTGAGAGCCATGATGAGCTCGTTGGGAGGGTTGTCTTGAATATCTAGAAGTTGATTGTCTCCTATGATGGTTATACAAAGAAGTCCTTCTTCCTCTAGGACTAGGTGATCTTGATGGGGTCCTTGACCTTCTTCTAGCTCTTGGACTTGGTGAGGGAGTAGATGGTGGAGAGTTGGTTCCACTATTGGTATCCCTATTGTTGAATTGATTATGGAGTTGCTGCGCTAGGAGCCTATCTTGTTCTTCTTATGCGGCTCTTCTCCTTATGTCTCACAAAGCTTGTTCCTCATCCTCCAATTGTTTGAACCTTTCTTCCTTAGCAACTTGTTCATCCAAGAAGGCTTTCTTTTCTCTCTCAATGCACTTCAACCTCTCACTTGTGTATCGTGAAGTATCTCTAAGTGGAGAAGGTTGTCTTGAATGTCTGGATACATTAGATGCATTGATATGAGCATCACTAGAACATTGTTTTGGTCTTCATGTTGTGATTGTGTATCTAAGTGAGCTTGCCTATGATGTCTATCAGCTGATTGATGAGCATCTAGATAGCTTGTGTTGATCGGAGGTGATCCAGGTGGACTATCAGAAGAAGACCTAATGGACATTGGGTGACCCCTATGTCATTGGAACATGTCATTAAGAGTTTGATTCATTGCTTCTCTTTGTTGTCTAGTGAAGGTGTAACTCATGTCCATATTTGATGAAAAAGGTGCTAAAGAGGAACTCAATTCATTGGGATTACTCTTTGGGTCAAAACAAACCTCAGACTCACTCTTAGGGGATTGATCAAAAATGGGTTCTTTTCCCTTTCACTGTTGACGAGTCTTAACTAAGGGTAACTTATTAAAGACAACCGAGGGTCATTTCCCTTGATTCACTTGGTACCTTGTTGTAACTAACATGAAAGAAAATAAGTCTTGATGATAAGGTGACCTCTCAAAGTGTCAACACCAAACTAAGATAATTAAAGTTCTCTAATGTCCAAAAAGAGATGGAAAGATAGAAATTGCAAATGGGGTTACCAACACTATCAAAGAGGTGCTAAAATCAAAGGATCAATATCCTTGCACATTTGAACCAGGAGGATGGACTTAGCTAAATTGTATAATTGAAATTGAATTTGAGTGGAAATGATTTGGACAAAAAGAGTACTAGAATTCTCCAAGAATGTTACTTAACAACTCTAGATGGGCACTTATTCAACAAGAGTAATCTTCTAACTTGACAATTCTTCCCAAGGTGACTTTGTAAATTGAATGACACTACCCCTAAAGGGCTAAAACAAGAATTTAGGGTAAAGACAGGCTTCCAGTGGTAAGATAAGTTACCTTCCTAAAGACCCAGCCAATTAAAAGCAACTGTGAAATGATTGAAACTAGGTATATAGTAGAAAATTCTTAGGTGACACTTTCCAAGCTAACTAGGTGACACTTTAAGACCAGGTGACAATTCATGCAATATAGGGCTACACTTTCCAGGCTAGCGATGTGCCACTTTCTATGTGATCGAGGTGACAGTTGTGCAGGGATGAACTGTTGGATGACAATTCTCAAGATAGGGTGCGGCAGTGTTTCAGTGTCGTATGACTCTTTGACCAATGAATATCAAAATCTCAGTTTTAAGGCCTGTTTGTTCAATATTTTTAGTTTGAGGGTTGATTTTTTTATTCCAATCACAATTGCAGTAGTAAATTGATAGGTTTGCAAATAGTATGAGATGAAACATGTCTTCAAACACTTGAAACAAGGGAAAAGAAACCTTGCCAAGACAAACACTTGTGATATCAAAATAGAAAAACACCTTATGAATACTACCGATTGTTTGAATGTTAAAGAATGTTAACACTGGTATTACACAATCCAAGACACTTCAACCAATATCTATCCTAGAAATTGAAGGCTCAATACTTAAAAACTTGGCCCCACACTTGATGCTCGCTTGCCTCACACAAAGTGGTTGCCCATAGTAGATATTGGCTTTGTCGTGGAAGTGCCAAAGACAACCAAAGGAACACATGTGGTGAGTAATCTTGGGGTGATCTGGGTTATTCAACTTGGATCAATCCTTGCACCAAGAAGCTAAGTGGCAAAATAGAGTGGCCTCTATCTATGGTTCTTAGTAAGGGTTTCCATTCATAGTACCCCTCTTGCTCCTCATAAAGGATTGGGACCTTGTGGCCTCAAGAGTACCTTAAGCATTCTTGCTCAATACTTTCCTCATGGTCACAATCCCACAAGTACTCACATCAAGCGAAGATAAGCACTATGTCTACCAAGGTTTTGTGTCCTTGATAGCCTTGAGTTTATAGTGGGTTGGAATAGCCAGCAATAAGCTTGTCCCGACTTGGGTCATTCCTCTTGATTGTTCAAGAGAAAGCCCGCTAAAGGATTCTAACAATCTAAACAAAAATGGATCAACTTAAGAGATTCAAGGATTTTGTCTCACCACAAGGGTGAAGAGCATACTCCCCTTATCTCAAAGATTTCTCCCAAACACACCAAGAAAAGGTTCAATTACATTCTTGCTTTCAAAATCCAAAGATGGGTCAAGATTTTTTGGTTCACCACAAGGGTGAAGAGCATACTTCTTCTACCACCCAAGAATTCCTACAATAAGATATTAAGTGCCTATGAAATGAAACAACTAGTATATGCCGCACTCAATATAGAAAGAATTTAAACAAGCACTTGATTGGGTTTTTATGCTTTGGGAAGCCTTGCAAAAACCATTAGTAGCCCTTGTGCATTTGAAGCTTTGACATCCATTCTTTTAGCAAAATATTTCAAGCAAATGCACCTACAACCACAACTTATTAGGCCAACAAGGTTAGAACAATCCAAAATCCAATTAGCTCTAAGCAATCCACTATCAAAAATATTTAAAGCACTAAAGGTGGAACACTTAACTCACCAAATACATGTGAAGTGAGTCCAAAAAGTGGAACATTTAACTCTTCACACAAACTCAAAGCAAGTCAACACCTTAGAAAACTAATGAGATCAAGAAAGCATAAAAGGGAGAACTTTGTGGAACACTTAACACTTGTTCTTTCCCCATGGTGGGCACGAAAAATGTACACACAAAAGTAGTGCACTTCTATGAATCCTTACAATCAAGAACACTCAGGAATGAGGTCTCAAAAATTGATCCATAGCTCTCTATGTATGGAGTTGCAAGATTGTAAAATTGCTCCCAGCTAGAGCTATGAAGCTAATGACCTTGCTAGTCAACCACACAATGAGAGATTCCAAAATTAAAGGCAAGGGAAAGAGTGCCAATATCTCCAATGAAATCAATATGAAATGCAATGCAAGTAAGCTAAGAATGAAGATGCAAGCTAAGCTAAATAATAACAATGTAATGCTTGAAAGGAAATCTAATCTATGAAAGGAAAGTGCAAACTAGACTATGAAAGGAAAGAACAAGTGTTACAAATCCTTCTTATTAAACTATGTGAGATTAATCTATAGCATAAAGGAAATCTATACTAAGAATGCCATGATTATGAAACTATGATAGAAAACTAAATGAAATGCAATAACAATGTCTTCAAAGCTTGAATGCAAGAATGTCTTCAAAAATCTCCAAATGACCTAGAAAACCTGCAACATAACATTAGCCTAAAACATGAATGGATATCTATATGCAAATGAGGAAGAGAGCCCTCCTTTTATAGGAAATAAAAAGGAATGGACCATGGAGATTAAGAGGAAAAAGACCTAATCAATGGTGGAGCATCAAAGAAGAGAAATCCATGTGCACAAATATTCTCCAATGAGAAAATAAGAGTTGACTTTTGTGTCCATATGAGACAAAAAGTGCTTTTTACCTTTTTGTAAAATAGGAATAATGCTTTATTTGTGCAACTTAGGATAAGAGGAAAAGTGGGGGATTTTTATTTAATTAAAAGAGGAGGAAATATTCCTTTTAAATAAATAAAGACTTGAGGATAAAATGGTTAGCCAAAGGCAAATAATTAAAAATGATAAAATAGTATTTGATCAAGGAAATTGATATATTTGAAAAATGCTGATTCTTGAAAATATTGATCCAGGGATTTAATAAATTGCAAGAATGGGGGCCCAAATTCTAGGCAACCATTTTAGGGTGCATACATTATGCTTGTTTAAGAAATTAAAATTCCCAAAGATAGAGTTGAAAATTTCAATTTTTTTAAAGAATTGTGGTACTATATGTAGTAACTATGATGGTGCCTCAGGGGGGATTGTTGTTTTTTTGAACTAGTTTATTATTTAGGGGGCCTTATTTTTGTAGATTCAAACATGCTCTTCATTAGATTCAGCATCTAAAAGATGGTTCTATGTAGATGTTAACTAATATCTATGCCCCTAATTCAAATCAAGGTAGGAAAAAATTCTGGAAGAAAATAATGAAAATTAGAGCTATATTTTTTGAAGAGAGAGGATCATTATGGAGACTTCAATAATCCTCTAAAGGAGGATGAGAAGAGTGGGGGAGTTCCTTCCCAATTTGATAGCAAATTAGATCTGATGAATTTCATTGACTCTCTTTCCATTTTTGATATGGAGCTTCAAGGAGCTAATTATACTTGGTCAAACATATGCATTGGGAATGACCTTATCCAAGTTCTCCTGGATAGGGCCATGATCTCTAATAGATGGTTTGTGTCCAACCACTATTATTTTTTCTCCCTTCCAAGAATCGGTTCGGATCATCATCCTATCACCTTTTTTCTTTATCCAATTAATGGAAAAGGAATTATCTCTTTAGATTTAAAAAAATATGGTTAGAGAATCCTAATTGTGTTCCCTCTATTGGAGATTGGTTGACTATTAAACAAGAAAGTTAAACAATGTATATAATAGCCAATAAATTAAGACATGTTATTTAGATAGGGTGAAAATCTAGAAAAAAAAGCTTTTCGGGGATATCTTTGTTGTTAAATCTTCTCTTAAAATGGATCTTACACTTATTCTGGATATAATTCAAAAGGAGATTTGGTTATATGATTTTTGTAAAGGAGAATGTGAAATCATTGTGAAATGTCATGATATCATCTCTAAGGAGGAAGAATATTGGAAATGGTGATCAAGATCCATCTAGATGTCTTCTAGAGATAAGAACACTAGATTCTTCCACATGACAGCTTCTAAACACAGGGCTACAAATACAATTTTCAAATTACTTATTAATGGAAACTTTTCTTCTAAAGAGGAAGATATTCAGACAGAGGCTAGACATTTTTTTCCCTTCTCTCGTATGGCGGTAATCTCAGTTTTGAAGACCAAAATACTCTTTTAGAATCTATTCCAAATTTAATCAATCAAGATTAGAATAAAAAAGTGGCAGCTATCCCTACTGCAAAATAGGTCTTGAATGTTACCTTTTCTTTTGAAGGGAATAAGCCCCTTGGGCTTGATGGTTTTCTAATGTTCTTTTTCCATAACTTCTGGGAGATCTTTCATATAGATATTATCAAAGAGATGAAGAGTTAGTTGGATCAGGTCATATTTTGGAGGAGATCAATGCGACCTTCTTAGTCCGCATTCCTAAATTTTTTGAAGCTGATTCTATGGAGAACTTTAGAAAATTTAGTATTTGCAACTCATTTTATATCTTGGACTCAATTATTATAGAGCATGAGTGTATTCAGTCTCTTGATGTCTCTAAAAACCAAGGTTTTCTAATGAAACTAGATCTCTCTAAAGTTTATGATCGTGTGGACTGGTCTTTCATCTTCAAGGTGTTGTCTACTTTTGGATTTAGGGATAGGGTACTTCAATTAATATCAAAGCTTATTTCTTCTCCTTTCCTCTTGATTATGGTGAATGGTTCTCCTACTCTTTTATTTTCATATCTTCAAGGGGTCTAAGAAAGGGGGATCCTTTATCTGTGATTTTGTTTTTTTTATTATGGTGGAATGCCAAGGTTGGAACATATATTGTCTTCTTTCCAAAGGATCTCTAACAAGGATTAAGCCTTCTTCAAATAATCTTTCCTACTCTCATCAACAATTTGTGGATGATACTATTTAGTTTGGATCTTCTATGATTCTTGAAGCTAGAAATTAGAAGAATGTATTGAATTGTTATACTAGGGGAATATGATAGTTGATGAATTGCAAGAAAAAATTACTTTTCTTCATTAATACTCCCAAGGATAGACAAAAAAGAATATCTCTTATTCTTGGATTTTAGATTCAATTGTTTCCATCAATTTATCTTGGTCTTCCTTTGTGTAGAAAACCTTGAGATGTGTTTTCAAGTAGGTTGGTGGACAGATCTCATAGGAAGCTTGTGGGTTGGAAAGGGACTCTTCTAAGTTAGTATGTTAAACTTCAACCTCTTAAATCCTCTCTAGATCCTCTCTGTATATTCTCTTACTCTATTTAGAATTCCTTTAAAATGTATAGAGGCTATCGAAAGAATTCAAAAAATTTTCCTATCATCGATGGATTTTGAGGAGAAAAAAGTCTTCCTCTCATAGCTAGGGGAAAAGTCTATAGACCAAGAAGTATAGGAGGTTTGGAGATTAGAAGTATCATATACTTTAATAATTATCTCCTTCCTAATTTTTTTTTGAGATTATATAGAGGCTTTAGAGAATGGAATTATATTGGGTGAACCCATAATAGTGGGTTGCCTGAACGGACACTCAAGTCTACATTTTGAGAAAAAGTTTCAGATTTAGATGCATATTGTCACTAAACCATTTGAAATCAGAAGATGAAGTAAATTAGAGTCTTTTAGGATTTTCTGTCTAGATTCTAAATATATTTTTTATTTTTTTTTTTAATTGATTTCAATGGTTTTTTTTTTCTCCCACGAAAACTGGTATGTTGTTGAAAATGTCATTTTCAAAGAGTTACATTGTTTTCATAGAGCATAACTTTTTTTCTAAAATAGATTTCAATGTGATTCTTTTGAAATTAGCTTTTTAACATCCTTACAGAGGGAATGCAATTGGTTTCATGACATTATCATGATTATTTCATATTTATTAACATTTGAAGTTGACTAAACCATAATTTTGACATACCTTGACTACATAGCTTATAACTTGTCGCGTATTTGTCCAATCTTATTTTTATTTTTTTTAATAGAAAGATAACTTAAATACCTAGGGCATATATATTTTTTAGAATCTTTTTCCTCTCATTTACTATTTTTCCATAAGCGTCAAACATAGAGGTAGACATATGATGAAATATCTATGTTTAGTAAAACTAACAAAACCAAGTCATAATAAACTTAATATATATTAATATTATAATCATTGGAAAAAAATTTCTTAGTAGTTCCTTACTACATACATAAGTTTTTCAAATGGATTCATCTAATCTATCGAGAGATAAAGTCAAAGTGATTTTTTGTCATCATTTTAATAGGTGCGAAGGAGACTCCATTGCAAGTATGAATGAGTATAGATGTTATATCAATGATTTTTTTATATAAGAGTCTTTGAACTAACCATTTGTAATTAATTCCTTCAAATGGAACCTCTCAAGGATTAAATAATCATATTTTATTAAAATGTGTTATTTCAGCAAAAATCAACATCTCTAAAAAAGTGTAACCCACTATTGTGGGGTCACCCAATTCTTAAGTGTAAGTATCTTAAGTCTCTCCCAAAATTATGTAGTTTCATTTCTTCCAATGAGATACCCTTTGGTTAAGTCATTTAGAATAGTATTTTACAAGTGAGGAGTTTGGTTGTCAAGGCTCTTGGATGAAAGCTTGGCAATGGTAGGACTATTAATTTCTGGTAGGATTGTTGGTTTCAAGAGGAATCTCTTACTTTTTCTTCTTCATTTTCTCAACTTGTTGCTCTTTGTAAATCTATATTTATTTCTAAAGTTGTTGAGTATTGGGTGGGTAACAAATGGCTGGACCTTTCTTTCAGAGTCCCTATCTGACTCCTATGATGGTTATATGCCAAATTCTTTTGTTTCAATACTGAGGTTGAGGATTCTATAATTTGGAAAGCTTCTCCTTTGACATCCTATTCAATAGCTTTAGCCTCTCATTTTCTCTCAGCCTCTCAGACTCCTCCTCCTCGGTGGGATAATGCTTGGATAAAGGGTCTCTCTAAAGGTAAATATATATTTTTTTGGATTCTCCTTCAAAATAACTTTTTCACTTTAGATAATTTATTCAAGAGAGATTTGTATATGCCTAATAGATGTTTTATTTTCCTTAGTGAAGAGGAATCCATTAACCATATCTTCTTTCATTTTTTTTTTGGCTTCTTTTATTTGGGGCACTATTTTGAATAATCTAGAGGCTTTCTAGACTTTCCCCCTTTTTGTCAAAGGTTTCTTTGTTGATTGGTCTTGTCCTTCTCAGTCTAAAGATATTAAGATGATATGGTCTTTCATCCTTAGGATCATGTTTTTTACTGAATCTAGGAGAGAAATAATAGGATGTTTAGAGAGAAGGGTTCTTCTCCTAAAGTTGTCACTATCAAGACTATCATAGCTATCAATAATTTTTTTTAAGTCTAACATCCCTCATTTTATCTCTCTCTTAGTCATAATATTTATAAATATTCTTCTAACCAAGCCAAGAAAGAGGAAAAGGAGAATAGTAAATGGTACTACCCTCCTATTGGTCAAGGGTTAAAATCAACTTTGGTGGGGTGGCCAAAGCTAATCCTAGGCCAACTAGGTGTAGCGGGGTGATAAGAAAAGATCTAGCTTGGTGTGTGGTGGCGTAGCACTCCCCTTGGGTTCTCAGACTAACCACTTAGTCGAAGCTATGACTTCTCCAATATCTAAGGCTGGTGAAAAGTCTTGGTTATACTAAGATGTAGGTGGAGGGAGATTGAAAAAAAATTATAAGATGCCTTAATAATTTAAATGAACCCTCTTGGACTATTAAAAATATCATTGATGAGTCTATAAAAATTATAAAATATTATAAAAACTATGTTATCAGTCACAACTACTAGGAAATTAATATGGTGGTAGATCACCTTTCCAATGTGGTAGTTAAGGAAAAGAAAAGAATGATGTGGCATGATGAGGTGGATCTTCTAGTGGAGGTGATAAATTATCTCATTCTTGACCGCATTAATGGAAGATTCAAGGAAATATTTAATAATAACATTACAAAATCACATGAGGTGAATAATAATGGCAATTAATGGTTGCGGTCCTTTCGACATCATAGAAAGTCAATGTGATTTGATGTCGCATGGTTTCTAGTAATTAATTAGCTTAAAGGTTTTCTTGTCCTTTCTTATCGATTGTTATAGTGATGGTTCTCTTTGGTGTTTTACTATTTTCCCCAGTATTCATCAAAGCCTCTTTGATTCCATAGGTGGTAATAGAAAAAGAATGGAGCACATTTCCTATGAGGAGTGGAAGAATATGGCTAGACTGTGAGAGATTTTAGAGGGGGGGTTACCACTTTCATGAAGCACCTTCATGGTAATAACCCTAACTTATTATAAATTTATTCAAAAAGGATTGGAATGAAGGAAATCTGGTTATTGTGGGTAGGAAAGTGAAAGTTGATGAATCCTTGATTGTTGAAGTCACTAGAATTTAATCTAAGGGAAAGAAATTCTATAGAGATAGAAGGCTCATAGATGAGGCGATTAAGAATTTTCATAAAGAGTAGGAGGAAAGACACAAATTGGTTAATATTGATAAGTCCTACTATTCTTCAAAAACACTAAAGATAATTTAGAGAAGGGTTTTAAAGGACATTATGTAGTACATTACCTTGGACAAGAGATTCATGAAGGTGTATGGCTACCACTTCAATCTCTTGAACCATTTTTTACACAAAAAAAGGGAATTTATTCCTCTTTACCTACTTTGTTTTCTATGAATACTAATATTAGGATCATAAGAGATAAAGAGGCTTTCAATCATTTCCTTCATGAAGGTTTAATGGTTATTTTATTTGAGCATTTTAAAGCTAATTCTTTGGAACAAAGTATTCATGTTCACACAGATACTGAAGAGGTCTTTGAATCTGGTGATGACACTGAAGATGATGATTATACTGACACTACACTAACTTTGGAGAGGAGCCTGATTCTGATTTCTCCCTCATCACCTCTTCTAAGAGGAAAGGGAACCCTGGTCCATTGTCATGCGCTAAAAATAAAAGGCCATTGTCTATTAAGAACAAGAAAAAAATGATTAAAAAGAATTTTGAATTGGAGGAATCTGATGATGTTAATGAGATGGGTGGTGATGGTATGGATAACAATGTTGAAGTGAGTGATAGGCCCTCTCTGCTGAAGAAAAGTACTCTCTATCTTCTTATGAATAAAAGTCTTAGCCTGGAGGTACATATTAACCCCATCCCTTCCCCTCCTTGGCTACCCCAAAATCTGGAGCATAATGCCAATCCTTCTATTGAAAAATGTGACCCTAGCATTGATTCTTCCATCCCTTTTCAACCATTAATTCCAAAATAGAGATTTTTTATGGGCCCCAGTGTGTTATCTTAGAAGGAGACTATTGGGCTTACTATTGACCCTTATCTAATTCCTACTTTGAAAGACCTAGATGACCACTCCAAAGATAGTGATATTAATGGTTTGCAAATAGACAAAGAAGGGATTGTGGATTTTTACAAAATTAGTAAATGGTTTTTTCATGAAATTAAATATTTAAAGATAAAATAGAGGGCTATGGAAAGTAAGATTGATCTTATTGAAGTGAATGTGATGGGAAGAGATGTTGTGAATTCTATTGACATCAATGATAAAAAAAAACATGGTTATGATTAGTACTATAAAGATCAAGGAAGTTGGGGACAGGATCTACATAGTGTAAAATCGAACTAGTAGCATGGAAAAAAACCCTGAAGCATATTACAGAAGCTATAAAATTATGAAGACCTCTACTAAACACTTGTACATCATGATTGATAAAATAGAAAGTTCAATTAATGAATAGGATATTGTTCAAGTTGATGATGACAAGGATTCCTTGGATGTGACGATCATTGGCCCTAGAAAAGGGACTCATGCTAGCATCAGGAAAATGGAGATGTCTTCTAACTAGAAAATTAAGGAGTTGAAGAAGCCAACCGACATAGTGCACCAACGAGAACTTGAAGTTTAAGATCTCATAAAGAATATGGTGTAGGTTTGGTTGTTGTTCTTAGTTTTTTTTTGTGTCTGTTTTGGTTATATGTTTTTTAGTGGTTAGTTTTATGTTGTTTAGCGGCTAGATTTTGTTCTGTGTCAACTTCAATTCTAGTTTTGATGTTTGTTTTTTAAAATCTTGGATGCTAATTTTTAACTCTCTTTTTTGTACAGGTTTCACGTCCCTGTAAAGCCTACATTTTTTTTCAATTATTTTTTAACAATAATACATTATATTTTAAAGGCATAAATAAATAGACATAATGGCTCTCAAACATTATTTTTTATTAAACCATATACTATCCATCCACAATATAATTATTATTTACAATAAAACTCCCTAGTAAATAATACCCACATGCAAATAAGGATTGTTTAATATAATGATCAAGAATACAATGTGATAATAATTTACATAGATAAAGCTACATAGATATACATACTAATTCATATTAATAAAGAAATAATCACTCGAGACTAAAATGACAGAGTACAACTGATTAACTACTTGAAGAACAAAATATGAAGATGATCGGCAAGCTACAAAGGTATATGTGAGACATTAGATCAGTTATTATATTGTCAATGATGTTAACTAGTTTTGATAGTACTTATCATGATAGTTGCAAACATCTGAAGAAGGTAATATTGGTGAAGGAACGAGATATTAACATGAAGATGATATGTATGAGCAAGATATGAGTATGGTATTCATTGGGTAACTTATTGATGATTCTATGACATTATTATAGTGATTTGATTATATTACATGATTCTGCTAAGTATTGAAGATCAAGAATGTACAAGTTTATGTCATTGGTAAATGAACTCAGTATACACCGAGTTGATAAAGTGTACATCAAGAAAGTTTAGTGTATACCGAGTACAAAATTAACCAAGAAAGAAGTCATTGACACATGACAGTATTGACTGAGTAAAAGAAATAATCTGGAACATGTGATAGCTAACTAAAGATGATGAGCTAGACAAATATGGATGATTTCGAGGTTAAAGATAAAGTTTGTTATGAAGATCTATGACTAAAAAAATTCAACAAAGATCAAATGATGAAGAATGAAATGTGTTTGAGGCACGAGTTCCAAACAAGGTTCAAGTGGAAAAATCAACAATGGAGATTAAGAGGAAAAATCTATGGCTGAGAAGAAAGTGGTTTATCATGTCTATTTAAGGAGACAAGAGATTGAAAATGAGTTAATACATGTGAGAAGAAGATTGAATTCATGTGAAGCTAGTCAAACAGGTTGAAGTAAGAATCGATAAATTCTATAAACTACATTGGGCATCAAAGAAAGGAGATAATTGAACATAATAAAGTTGGAGGATAAAAAACTGGAAGAGATTACGATGGTCAGAGGTATTTCGAGCTTAGCATGGATCTAAATATCTTGAAAGGAAGTTGTATGTGAATCAGATTATTTACCGTTTCAATCTAACCATTACTATAGATAAAATCTCTTAACCGAGTGGGACTTAATAGTCTTTATTTATTTTAATATGACACTCAATGAATGTGGTTTGTTTCCTTGTTGACCCCAAGTGAATGTATGGTCACGGAAAAATATTAATAATAAATCCTATAAAAAGGTCACACCATACAATGTATTTTGTAACTTTTAACAGGGTTGTCTCTTAACCGAGCTCACCTTAGAAGAGTGAAATTATTTTAGGTACTGGTCTTAGATGGGTTTTCCCCTAACAAGGTTTCCATGATAAAAATCAAGTGTTAAATGTGTATGCATGTGATGATTTTTTATTTTACTTTACACATTACAATTATTGGTTTGATCGGTATATATATATATATATATATATATATATATATATATATATATATATATATATATATATATATATATATATATATATATATATATATATATATATATATATATATATATATATATATATATATATATATATATATATATATATATACAAGTTAATATTACTAAAAAATAGTTAATGAACAAAAAGGAACAAACAAGTTTTTACTGAGATGTTTAGTTTAATTGTTGGAAGTGGTTTTATACATCTGAGAGTGTTTGAGGCTGTAGGATAATTGGACTTAACTAGTTCACCCCACCTCTTATTTATCTAAAAATTAGTATCAAAGAAAGAGTACTTGAAGGAAGAAGTTTGAAGGACTTAATTTAAAGATCACAAGATGTATAAGAGAGAGGTGTCAAAAATGAAAAAAGATAATATCTCAAAATTGAAAAGAAACTTGAAGTTGTATATATCAGGGATTGGAGATTCTGCACTTTACTAATTGGAAAATGAATTCATAACTCTCACTGGTCCTTTGACTATCACACACATGAAACAAAGACAATAACATAATGCTATAATGATTGAGATTGTTTCTTCTCTATCAGATGCTGAATTTGAAGACATTAAGACTTGTAGAACTATAAAATAGATGCAGGACAAGCTAACACTAGCTCATGGAGGAGATGTGAATGTGCTCAGGGAAAAAGAAGAAAGCCTAAGAGGAAAATTTTATGACATGAAGATGAAAGAAGGTGAAAACATCACCCAATACAACAAATAAATCAAGGAAGTGGTGAATGCTATCCGAGGAGTAGGTAGAATTATTGAAGAAGACATTGTGGTAAGTAAAATTCTAAGAACACTGTTGCCTTCCTATGCTATAAGAGTATCAAAAATATTTGAAATGAGAGCATTTCCAGGTAATAATATTTCTCTTGACAGTCTAATTAGTACATTTACTTCATTTGAGCTTAACAACTATGATAACAATATTTTACCTACGGTAGAATCTGCATTTATGTCATCTCTGAATATTGGAAGATCAAGCAGTAGACATGAAATAAGAAATGAAAGTGATAGTTAAGGTGAGGAAGATGAGCTTGATGAAATTGAAGCATTAATGGCTACAAGGTTACCGAAAGGCAAAGGAAGATATAGAGGTAATCTACCCCTAGTATGTTTTAAATGCAAATAAATTGGTCATATTGTTGCAAGATGTTCTAATAGGAAAGATGATGAAAGAACATGAAATATCAAATGAAAGAAATAATGACATAAGAGATTACTGAGATTACAGAACTAACTAACAAAGAGGTAATAGAGAAAAATAAGACTACAAAGATAAATGTAAGAAGGCATGCTACCTAGTTGAAGATGAAGATGATGATACTAAGACTAAAACTGATGAAGACATAGAAGTGGTATTAGTTGCATTAAAGGAATATTTTGAAGAAGAAGAAAGGTATGCTAAAAAGGCACTTATTTCTAAACTTAGGAAAAATGATACTTGGATTATCAATAGTGGCTACACACATCATATAATTGGTGATGAACAAAAAATTGAATATATTGAACATTATAATGGTGGATATGTGAAAATGGGAAATGATACATCTTATCAAGTAAAAGGTAAATGAACTATATTGTTAAATAATAAAATCAGATGTGAAAATGCTTATTAGGTGAAAGTACTTAACTATAATCTGTTGAGTTTAGAAAAACTAAATAATATAGGTCATCGAGTTATATTTGAGAAAATAAAGGTGAAAATCTATGATGAGGTTGGAAAACTGATTGGTACTGGTGAACAATCAAAAGGCAACTTTTTCTACTTGGACAATGCTTAAACTTCTTATTTTTGGCTAAAAATAAAGATGTTTGGTTATGGCACAAGAGGTTATGTCATGTGAAATTTGACAACATGGTTAAGATCACTAAGAATAGGAAAGTTAGAGGATTAGCGAGTATATCCAAACCTGACCATGTAGTGTGCAAACAATGTCAAATGGGTAAAATGTCAAAGTATAGTTTCAAGAGAAAATATTACTCATCTAGTGCTATTCTTGAGTTAGTTCACACTGACTTATGTGGTCCAATGAGAAATCAAAGCTATTATGGAGATATATATTTTATCTTATTTGTTGATGATTTCTCTAGGATGATCTCTAGGATGATAGCTGTCATATTCTTAAAAGAAAAATCAAAATCTTTCAAAATGTTTAATTGTTACAAAGAAAAAGTAGAAAAAGAATGTCGTAAGCAACTGAAATACTTAAGGTCAGATAGATGTGGTGAATTCATTTCTGATGAGTTTACTAGTTTTTTTAATGAGCATGGAATAAAGAGATGGACATCTACACTGAGGATAACCCAACAAAATTGGATTTCTAAAAGGAGGAATAGATCAATTGTTGATTGTGCTAGAACATTGATGGTTGAAAAAGATGTTGCAAAAATTTACTGGAGAGAAGTTGTTAGTACTATTGTTTACACACTGAAATGAGTACAAATAAAGAAAGAATCAAACACGACACCTTATGAGTTATTTTCAAAATATTTGGAATTAGATGCAACATTCTAAAAGATGATAGAAATGAAAAATTTAACTCTAATGGTGATGAGCGCATATGTTTAGGTTACTCTACTAAAAGTAAGGCCTATAAATGTTTGAACAAGTCTACTAAAAAAGATGATTGAAAGTGAAAATGTGAGAGTTCATGAGTTTGTAGAAAATAATGATGAAGAAAGAAAGAAAGAACTCAAAGACTCTAGTAGATTTATTTATATTGAAAATCCTAAAAATCTACCCAAGAAATTATAATATCTTGGTGTTACTGAGAAATAAAATATTTCTACCAAGGAATAATCATCAGAGATCGAGCAACAAAAAATAGTTACTAAAGAGAATGATGATCATGCACCGATTGGAGAACACGTTGAAGAACAAAGATCTGAACTTGTAATTCCAAAGTATGTGACAAGACACCCTCCACAAGACTAGATAATTGGAGATAAAGAAGTAGGAATGATGATTAGAAGTAAGTTAAGGAATAACACATGTTTAGTTTGTGAATTTCAACCTAAAACTGCTAGAGATGCATTAGAAACTGATGACTTGATCAAGGAATTGAATGAATAAATTGAGAAAATATAGAAAGAAAAAAAAAAGACTTGGACATTGGTACCGAGGCCTAAAGACAAAAATGTTATTGTTGCCCAAAATTTCATATCTTTCAATTCTGGCCTCTGCAACTGTCTAAGTCCCTGCTGCAACTTGTTTTCACCTGCAAACAAGATTTTTGAGGTTTCATGGCTTGCGATCTAAACCTTATGTTCTTCAATGCATTGTCAAGCCTCAGTTTAGATCACACGTGCTAATTCTGCAAATTTGGCCAAGTTTCCAAGGTCTTTCTTTTTTATTTCATCCCTGCTGCAACTTGTTTTCATTTGCAAAGTTGATTCACAAAGTTTTAAGGTTTGCGATCTTGGCCCCATGTTTTTTGATGTATCACCATGCTTCAGTCTAGATCGCATCGCTTAATTCACAAAACCCAGGAAGTTATTCAATTTTAAAAGCTTGCAAAAAATATTGTTGTAGGGTTCCAAAAAAATGTTCAGTGTCGAAAACCCTGTGTGTTTTCGACCTCAGTTTTGAAAATCCTCTATGTTTTTGACCTTAAGCGCACAACTTTGACCAGGTGGGTCCCAGTTCCTCATAATCATTGCCGGTGTGAAAAATTTGACACTGGTCGCATGTTCGCATGGGATCTTCTGACCCCATGCGATCATGTGACTAGCCATCCAATTGGAATCTTATTCTCAGTGGGTCCGATGTCAGAGCAGTGCCGAGGTGTTTGTTGATGAGGTAGTCAGGGCGAATGGAAAAATGCAATGTGGCTAATGTTAGTGAGCCCATGGGGTCTAGGGTTTATAAAGGAGTTAAAACACGATCAAATCTCATAGCTGTCATTATACCGTGGATCCAAAGCACTTGATTGTTAACCTCAGCAATATAGTGACAGTTGTCCAATGGTGCTTCCCATGTTTGTGGGTTCATGTCTATCCAAGACACTGACTTGCTCACTTGTGATTGGTTGCTGACTTCCACGATGGTGGTTGACTTGTCAAAAAGGTTTTAAACCATTTTAAAGGGTGCATCTGGGCTGCTCATTTGCTAGGGAGAAGGGGATATTGATAGATGCATTTTAAAATTTTTTGGCTAGTCGTTGGAGTCCATTTTAAGTGGTTCAATGAAGGTTTTTTCCAGTTTGTGGTTTGCGGTCTAGCTGGGTGGCATCTTGTTCTTGTCGCATGATCACATGCAGCTTTCCAACCACATGCAATCATGTGACCAGCGTCATTTTGAAGCAGTGGAGCCTTCTATTTTTTGTAGGCTTTCTTCTGAGGAGATGTTTGTAAGCGACGAGGTAGCTTGAAGAATTTATGTCTCCAAAACATGCACAGTTATGGGAAAATGATGAAGAGGTCTGGGCGGCCATCAGGGGTTGATTCTTGTCCCTACAAGGTACCAGTTAGCATTCATGGCATGACTTTGTGCAGAAAAGAATGATGAGTCCAAGTTGCTTGTCTGTAGGCTACTTGTGGTATAGGCATGGGCACACAAAAAGAAATATTTGATCGGTTGAGATATTTTTTGATGCATTTATGATCAAAAGTGACTAGTTTAGGGTTGGATTATTCTATTATAGATATTTGTAACCTTGGTTAGTTCTTTGACTCCTGCTAGCATGCAGTGAGGGATGTATATATTGTTTTTTGGAGCCTTTAGCGCTTAGAGTTTTGCATTTTGTAAAAAGAGTTTTCTCTTTCTAGGAGTTATCTGTGGCATTCTTTCTACCCTTTGACTTTTATAGGCTGTAACCTTTCATTGAAGTTGTAGGTTCAATAGAGGCTATCTGTGGCATTTGCTTTGCCCCGTGGTCTTTCACTTGTCTGCATTTCTCTTATTTGAATATGATATGCTGGCTTTGTTAGAGAAATCTCAAAGTTCCATAGCCCTTCTTTCTTTTAGCTCACATGTGTACTATTGTGTATGATCTAATTGGATTAAGTTTTTGTGTATAGTTCAGCACCCTATCTTTCGGTCTCACTCCTGTACCCTTTTGCTGAAGAGAACATTTTCTTGTAGGTCATAGTTTGTGTCTTATGTCTGGGCCCTCCTATGAAATACTTATAAAAGCCTGTTTAGAAAGATTGTGTCCTATTAGATCTAAGATCTTTCATGCTAATGTTGTCAGTGTATTGTGTTCATTTCAATTCAGTGCATCACCTAGTAGGTAGTTTGCTTTCATGTTATTTCCCTTTCATGCATCTCCTTCTAACCTTTTCCCTTCAAAAATTACTTTACTATTAAGAGCAAGCTAAGGTGATAATCCAAGAGGAACCAGCCTAAAACCTGGAGGTTTCATCTCAATTAGCAAAGGTCCCACAACCTTGAGATGATTCCCATGTTATACTAAGTTATCAAGACCAAGAGAGCTTGAAATAGAGGTGCAAAACTTAGTGTATAACAATTCTAGCATGCCCGGTGGGACCAAAATTCAGATTCATGTTAAATATTATGCTATCTTTGATATACTAATTGCATCATACAGACCTTTCAGAGGTTAATATTCAAGTATATCTAGCGACTTCATTGGTGTTATGAAGATCAGTGACCCAATTTTTGATAGAGCTTATGAAGAAAATAGACCCTTCTGATGGCAAGACAATTTGCATTTACACCCTTTAATCAAGGTAGTCCATTAAATTTTTCCCAACACCATGATGTGCCCCTGGCAGCACTAAAAAGTATACCTAATTTCACAGGTGAAGGATAGACTACAACCCTTGAACACATTAGAGATGTGGCCACTATCCACAGCATACACAATATAACTCAAGAAGATGTCACCACCAAGTTGTTGGCTGCCTCCTTTAAGGGTAAGGCCCTAGAATGGTTTAGAAATCTGGTAGTTGGCTCCATTACTTCATGGGATAGACTTGGAGACCTCCTCACCAAACACTTTAAGGATGATTCAGACTCTTTGTCTCTAGTAGAGCAGCTCCAAGTTATAAAGAGAGATCCTAGGGAGCTGATGACAGATTTTAATGGCAGATTCCTCATGACATGGAATAGGGTTCCAGTGAATATAAGGCCTTTAGCAAATTTTGCTTTCCTTTATTTTTTGAGAGGCTTGACTAGTGATATATTTTTCATGATTCAATCATTAGGAGGTACTTCATTACCTCAAGCTTTTGACTTGGTTGTAAAGGTAGAAAATTGTTTAATCTAGGCTGGTATGATAACCTAAAGGCCACCCATGCCTATCTCTCTTAATTTGCAGCCCACTATACCTCTGTAGATGCCTCCATTTACTCCCATACCTGCATTAATAGAGCCTCAGGCCAACACTAGCTATGAGAAGTCCATAGGTGACCTTCCTCAAGAGCTACTCAAAGTGAAAATTGATCAACAAGAAACAAACCAAGAAATGATGAGTCTGTTGCAAGCTCTAACCAAAGAGTTGATCACTATAGATGAGTAGGATCAGGAGGTTGCATTGCTTTATCAAAATCAAAGTCACGGCTCCAATCAGTAGTACCAAGCTTTGGGACAATCCTACCAGTAAAGTGGATCGCCATGTCAAGGAGGACATCAGGGCGAGAGGTTGAATTTGGTAAAAAGACCTTTCCATCCATATAATCCAGTCAAGAAGATAGTCCCAACACAAAACATCAAAGTAGCTAGTAGTCACCTGAACCCATTTTTTGGGAAGGAGGCTATAGATTTTTTGCTTGTTCTCTTGAACTATGAGCTTCCTGATGGAGAAGGATTAGAAGTTTTTCAACCAGAGACAGTAGCCTCTCAAGCACATCCCCGAGATGGATTAGAGCAATCAGATCAGGATAAGGAGGGAAGCCAAGAAGGTGAGAGCCTAACTGATCTATTTGAGGAGATGCCTTTCTATTTTGAGTAGGATGAGGTAGTGTAAAGTTCATTAGTTGAGCCCTCTGATTGTGGAAGTGAAGATAATAGAGTTGATGCTGACTTTGAGAAACAAGATGATTTTGATCTGATAATAGATGCTTTCTGCTCAACTCTTGTTGATGATCCTCATGTTACTGAAAAGGATAATGGCTTGCACAGTCTTGAAGAAGGGTTTGTGTTTCAAGAGGTTAAATATGTCCCAACTATAGAGGAGGAGAACATATGCCAGATTATTGTGGAGGAGCAAATTCTCGATCTTCCTGCTGAAGACATTCATAAGATGTATGCTGAGAAGCAAGAAGGGCTTGGTTTTATGCTCTCAAGAGGGTGTCCTATCAGATATCTAGCTTAGATGGGGTCAAACAAGACATGCATACTCAAGGGATCAATGGAGGGTGATGTCAAGAGTCCACTCCTTGGTGATCAAGAGCTTATCCAGCTATATTAGACTCTTTTGGAGGGTAGCATTTGTGATCTAATTAAGGTTAGTAATCTAGTATACCAAATTCAGGAGGAGATTTGCTAGATATTTCAGTATATTTTTGTATCCCACTTTCTCCTTGTTAGCATCAAATGCACAAAGTGTAATATCCTAAGGAGAAAGGGGAGTTATTTCAATAGTCCCATGGATGGTTTTGTTTAACTAGGTCTTTGCACTGGTTAGTTTAGGTTAGGCTAGTTTTCCTGCTTTCTGTCCCTATTTTTCTACATTAGTTTTTCCTACTTTCCAAGAAGTGCTTGAGTACAAGTTCCTCTTTTCGGTTCAGTTTTGTCTTTGTCAAAGTTTTGTGTTCAGAAAGAACCCATGCCCAATGGACATATCAAGGTCACTGGTCCAATGTCTAGCAGGCTGACATCCTGTAGAAGTCACCAAAATGTTGCCCAAAATTTCATATCTTTCAATTCTGGCCTCTACAACTATCTAAGTCCCTATTGTAGCTTGTTTTAACTTGTGAACAAGATTTTTGAGGTTTCATGGCTTGCGATCTAAACCTTATTTTCTTCAATGCGTTGTCAAGCCCCAGTTTAGATCCCACGTGCTAATTCTACAAATTTGGCCAAGTTTCCAAGGTCTCTATTTTTTATTTCATCCCTACTACAACTTGTTTTCATTTGTGAAGTTGATTCACAAAGTTTTAAGGTTTGCGATCTTGGCCCCATGTTCTTTGATGTATCACCATGCTTTGGTCCAGATTGCATCGCTTAATTCACAAAACCTAGGAAGTTATTCAATTTTAAAAGCTTGCAGGATATACTGTTGCAGGGTTCCAAAAAAATGTTCAATGTTGAAAACCCTGTGTGTTTTCAACCTTGGTTTTGAAAACCCTTTGTGTTTTTGACCTTAAGCGTGCAACTCCAACCAGGTGGGTCCTAGTTCCTCATAATCATTTCCAGTGCGGAAGATCTAACGGTGGTCTCATGTTCTCATGGGATCTTACGACCCCATGCAATCACGTGAGTAGCCGTCCGATTGGAATCTTATTCTTAGTGGGTTCGATGTCAGAGTGGTGCCAAGGTGTTTTCTGATGAGGTAGTCAGGGTGAATGGAAAAATGCAACATGGATGATGTTAGTGGGCCCATGGGGTCTGGGGTTTCTAAAGGGGTTAAAATGTGATCAAATCTCACAGCTATTGTTATACTGTTGATCCAAAGCACTTGATCGTTAACCTCAGTGGTATAGCGACAGCCGTCTGATGGTGCTTCTCAAGTTTTTGGGTTCGTGTCTATCTAAGACGCTGACTTTCTTGCTTGTGATTGGTTGCTGACTTCCACGGTGGTGGTTGACTTGTCAGAAAGGTTTTAAACTATTTTAAAGGGCACATCTAGGATGCTTGTTTGCCGGGGAGAAGGGGATATCGATGGATGCACTTTAAATTTTGTCAGCTAGTCATTGGAGTCCATTTTAAGCGGTTCAATGAAGGTTTTTGCCAGTTTGTGGTTTGCGGTTTGGCTGGGTGGCATCTTGCACTTGTTGCATGATCACATGCAGCTTTCCAACCACATGTGATCATGAAACTAGCATCATTTTGAAGTAGTGTATCCTTCTATTTTTCACGGGCTTTCTTCTGAGGAGATGTTTGCAAGCGGCGAGGTAGCTTGAAGAATTGGTCTCCAAGACATGTGTAGTTATGGGAAAATGATGAAGAGGTTTGGGTGGCCATCAAGGGTCGATTCTTGTCGCTGCAAGGTACCAGTTAGCATTCATGGCACGACTTTGTGCAAAAAAGAATGATGAGTCCAGGTTGCTTGTCTATAGGCTGCTTGTGGTACAGGCATGGGCACGCAAAGAGAAATATCTGATCGGTTGAGATAATTTTAGATGCATTTATGATCAGAAGTAACTGGTTTAGGGTTGGATTATTCTATTGCAGATATTTGTAACCTTGGTTTGTTTTTTGACTCCTGCCTGCGTACAGTGAGGGATGTATATATTATTTTTTGGAGCCTTTAGCGCTAAGAGTTTTGCATTTTGTAAAAAGAGTTTTCTCTTTCTAGAAGTTATCTATGGCATTCTTTCAGACCTCTAACTTTTACAGTCTATAACCTGTCATTGAAGTTGCAAGTCCAATAGAGGCTATCTGTGGCATTTGTTCTGCCCCCTATTCTTTCACTTGTTTGCATTTCTCTTATTTGAATATGATATGTTGGCTTTGTTAGAGAAATCTCAAAGTTCTAGAGCCCTTTTTTCTTTTAGCTCACATGTGTACTATTGTGTATGATCTGATTGGATTGAGTTTGTGGTTATAGTTCAGCTCCCTATCTTTCTGTCTCATTCCTGTACCCTTTTGCTAAAGAGAATGTTTTCTTGCAGGTCATAGGTTGTGTCTTATGTCTAGGCCCTCCTATGAAATATTTATGCAAGCCTGTTTAGAAAGACTGTGTCCTATTAGATCTAAGATCTTTCATGCTGATGTTGTCAGTGTATTGTGTTCATTTCAATTCAGTGCATCACCTAGTAGGTAGTTTGCTTTCCTATTATTTCCCTTTCATGCTTCTCCTTCTAACCCTTTCCCTTCAAAGTTTACTTTCCTGTTAAGAGCAAGCTAAGGTGATGATCCAAGAGGAACTAGCCTAGAACCTGGAGTTTTCATCTCAGTTAGCAAAGGTCCCACAACCTTGAGATGATTCCCATGTTATACTAAGTTATCAAGACCAAGAGAGCTTGAAACAGAGGTGCAAAACTTAGTGTATAACAGTTATTGGCACTAAATGGTTATTAAGAAAAAACTTAAATGAGAATGGAGATGTAACAAGGAACAAAGCAAGAATAGTTTGTAAAGGCTATGTACAAAAAGAATGAATTGACTATGAAGAAACTTTTGCACCCATTGCTAGACTTGAAGGAGTAAGAATACTACTTACATATGGAGCTTATAAAGGATTTAAGGTATATCAGATCGATGTGAAATCTACATTTCTGGATGTGATACTTGAAAAAGAGGTATACATTGAACAACTTGAAGGTTTTGTTGATCCTTATCCGAAGAAAATGATTTGTAAGTTTCACAAGGCATTATGTGGACTGAATCAAGCATTGAGAGCATGGTATGAAAGACTACATTCTTATCCCATAAGAATTGGATTTGTTAGAACAAGTGATAAGAATAATTTGTATTTGAAATGTGAAACTGATGGTAAGATTCTTATTACTGAAATTTTTGTTGATGATATAATATTTGAAGGTCATTATACTTTTTTTAAGCCTTTCACTGATGATATCAGGAAAGAGTTTGAAATGTCAATGTTTGGAGACATTAAATTCTTTCTTGGTTTGAAAATACAAAAATAGAATGAAGACATCTATATCACACAAACAAATTAAATCAAACAATTCTTGAAGACATTTGGTATGGAAGATTCAAAACCAATTGGTACACCTATGGTAGCTAGATGCAAGCTGACCAAGGCTAACAAGTCATTATAGGTAAATCAAACCTTATATAGATCTATGATTGGAAAATTGATGTATGTTGTGCATAGTAGACCCAATATTGGACATGCTATTTGAATTGTGGCTAGATTTTTTGCTAATCCTAAAGAGTCACACATGACTGCTATGAAAAGAATTTTGAGATATTTGAAGAACACTAAAAATTATGGATTGTGGTATAAGAAAGAAGGCAATTTTGAACTCAAAGTTTACACTGATGCTGATTGGGTTGGAAATATTGATGATAGAAAAAGAACTACTAGTGGAGCATTTTTCTTAGGAGAAAGATTAGCAACATGGATAAGTAAGAAACAAGGATGCATTTCTCAGTCCACTATTGAAGCTGAATATGTAGTTGTTTATGCTAATTGTTCAAATATTGCATGGATAAAAAAATTGTTGGAAGGTATGAATTAAGAGATCACTGATGTAGTGATAATTTATTGTGACAACATAAGTGCTATTAACATTTCAAATCTAAGTTAGTGATGCATGCAAAGACAAAGCACATATCTATTAAGTATGACTATTTGAGGGAGAAAGTTCAAGAAAAATATGTTAGACTAGAATATGTGAAGTCATAGGAGAAACTTGTTGATATATTCACAAAACCCTTATCGAAGGATATATTTGAATACTAGAGAAGTAGGCTAGGGGTCCATCCTCTATCTAACAATTACAAAAGTGATATAGGGTTGCATCAACCTGTACTTAATCAAAAAATCTAATGATTTTGATGCATGATGTTCACACTTTGGGATTCCTAAGGTTGTGAAGACAATGGAAGATAGTCCATATCTGTACATGCAAGGTATAAGAATATGAACTGAACAAAAAAGATACCGATTTGGCTACTAAAGAGCTGATCAATTTTAGAATTGTTGTCAAAGGGAGAGAAGATTACATGAAATATTCAGATTGAGATTTATAGAGAGAGAAGGTTGCATGATAATATGGATAGATGATCATGACATATCAGTTAGAAATGAAGCTAAAAAAGAGGGGGGTCTATTTAATTGATGTTGTATAATGATTAAGCATATTAAATGCATTACTGAGTCACAACATATAAGACAAAGTTTTGGACACTTAATGTGTTTGGTAGTCTATGACATATTTCATATTGTGTTGCCATCAATGCAAAAAGGAGAGATTGATAGATTACAACTAATTAACTACTTGAAGAACAAAATGTGAAGATGATCACCAAGCTAAAAAGGTATATGTGAGATATTAGATCAGTTATTATATTTTCATTGATGTCAACTAGTTTTGACTATTCTTATCATGATAGTTACAAACATTTGAAGAAGGTAATATTGGTGAAGGAGTGAGATATTAACATGAAGATGAGATATATGAGCAAGATATGAGTATGGTATTCATTGGGTAACTTATTAATGATTCTATGACATTATGATAGTGATTTAAATGTATTACATGATTTTGTTAAGTATTAAAGATAAATAATGTTCAAGTTTATTTGGTCTGTAAATGAAGAACTCAGTATACACTGAGTAGATATAGTGTACACCGAGCTAGTGTAGTATATACTGAGTATAGTATTATGTGAGTAGAAAGTCACCAACACATCATGGTATTGACCGAGTAAAAGAAATAATATGAAATATTTTCTTGCTGACTAAAGATGATGAGATGGAAAAATATGGATGGTTCTAAGGTTAAAGATAAAGTTCGTTATGATGATCTACAACTGAGAAAATTCAATAAATATTAGATGATGAAGAATGAAATCTATTTAAGGCACAAGTTCTAAGGTTAAAGATGAAGATTCAAAATGAGTTAATGCATATAAGAAAAAGATTACAATCATGTAAAGCTAGTTAGACAGGTTAAAGTAAGAACCGAGCAATTCTGCAGACTACACCGAGTGTCAAAGGAGATAACCAAGAAGAATAGAGTTGGAGGATAAAACAAAAATGGAAGAGATTATGATGGCTAGAGGTATTTTGAACTTAGGATGGATCTGAATATATTCGAAGGAAGTTTTTATGTGAATTAGATCATTTGTTGTTCTATTCTAACCATTGCTACAAACAAAATCTCTTAACCAGGTGAGACTTAACAATCTTTATTTATTTTATTATGATATTAAATGAATGTTAATTTATTTCTTGTTGATCCCATGTGAATACATTATAGTCACAAAGAATTGTTAGTGATAAATCCTTTAACAAGGTCACATCTTACAGTGTGTTTTGTAACCTTTAATAGGGTTGGCTCTTAATTGAGCTCACTTAAGAAGAGTGGAACTATTTTGGGTACCAGTCTGAGCTAATTTTTTCTCTAAAAAGTTTTCCATGTTAAAAATCAAGTTTTAAATGTGTATGCATGAGATGAATTTTTATTTTACTTTACACATTTTAATTACTAGTTTGATTGGTATATATATAATAGTTAATTTTAATGGCAACCGATTAATGAACAAAAAGGCACAAAAAAGTTTTTACTAATTTGTTTAGTTTAATTGTTGGAAGTTGTTTTATACATTTGAGAGTATTAGGGACTATAGGATAACTGGACTTAACTGATTCACCCCCCCCCCCCCCTAGTTATCTAACATAAACAACTAAGGATATAGCTAATAAATACATACAATAAATATTTTAATAATATTCATTCAGGACTTCACTAGAAAAATATGAATAATAAACATATAAACCAATTAGGGAATAAGAAAAGATGATCAATTAAATATAACAAAACTAGAAGCACTCACATCTTGAAATGTGGAAATAATCTAAAATAACATTAATGATCCCTTAATGACCAACTATGAGAAATTCAAAGTGTAAAAAACCTAACAAAATACCGATCAAGATATAATGAATTCAAGTCATGAAGCATCAACAAATACCATCAAACCACTATACACTATAGCCCAATCAAACCATGCTTAGCTAGCTAATAGGTAGATTAGGATATGTTGCCTTGATAGTTTGATAACTTACACAAGATTGTCATCATTGTTTAATTAAAATGATGACATGGGATAAACTCAAGTTGGTGTTGGTAATATTTCCCTTGAACAAACATCAAGGATTTTGAGGGAATACTCAAAACTGTAGATCTTGGTGATGTCGATGCTTAATACTCGTAATCTTGAATCACAAAGATAATACATATATACATGTGTGTGTGTTTGTGTGTGTGTGTATCTTATGGTAGAAAATGCAAATAATAAAGTGGATTGATACATTGTGTGGGCCTCAAAGTGGAGAACAAAACTTCATCCCTCATCATACAAACACATCATGGAGAAAAGTGATCACAAAATATACAACAATACATTGTATTGTAAGCATCACGAATAAAAAAAATTTGTTGAAATTTTATATTTATATTAATAAAAATTGGTTCAAAAAAGAGCTCTCAGAGAAAAGAACTAGTTAAGAAAAACTCCATTCATTGCCCATAATACAAATTTTAGACAAATTGCCCATAATACAAATTTTAGAAAAATTTTAGACAAATTTTAGACAATTCATTGAACCAATTTTATGGTAGAAAATGCAAATAGTATCTTATGGTAGAAAGTGTATCTTATGGTAGAAAATGCAAATAATAAAGTGGATTGATACATTGTGTGGGCCTCAAAGTGGAGAACAAAACTTCATCCCTCATCATACAAACACATCATGGAGAAAAGTGATCATAAAATATACAACAATACATTGTATTGTAAGCATCACGAATAAAAAAAAATTGTTGAAATTTTATATTTATATTAATAAAAATTGGTTCAAAAAAGAACTCTCAGAGAAAAGAGCTAGTTAAGAAAAACTCCATTCATTGCCCATAATACAAAAAGAAGAAGAATCTGTAAATATCTTTAAACCCATCCTTAAAAAGGATCTGCAAATAAGGTTATCCTAACCCTACCCACGAAGCCAATTAGAGGCTATACACATTTGGGTACAAATATACATTGTCCCCCAATTTCTAAAAATAAAATAAAATTGGATGTATGCAATAATCCAAACCTTTTTTAGAATAATACATAGTTACAAAATCCTACCATGGTATATGAAACAAAATTTGAGGAAGGACAAGAAGAGCCTAGAGATCCCACAATCCTATAGCCACCAAAAAATTGTGTCCTGCTACTTATTGAAAAAAAAAAACTAAAAAATTCAGAGGACCAAAAGATACATCCCTATAACCATACGGAGAAGGATGCAACCAAAGTTGACGAACATGAGCAAAACCATGAGCAGTCGAGGAAGATACCATAAGTCAAAAAGAGCAGATAATAAGAGATGAGATTTTATCCATCCAGTTGAGGATCCTCTATACTAGTTGGCAAGAAAAATAATGAGCACCAAATCCTGTCAGCTTCTCTATGAATAAATGAGTCTGATTCGACAGGAACACTTAAATGGTGGGATAAGGATGGAACTACTCCAGAGAATCGTGAGGACTGCAATGGTTCACCTGAAGAGCTAGAAGCCAAGTTAGAAGCATCTTGAATAATATTGACATAATCAAGGGTTATAACATAATCATATATGGGTACATTTTAAAATATTAACATAATAAATTACAATAATCATCACATAATCATCATATAGCCATAAACACAGGTTAGCATAACAATCATTAATCATCAAATATCCTTCTTAAATATAATCATTTTGATTAAAGGGGAAAAGTAGTTTTATAGGGACCAAAATCCCAAAGTCAACAAAAGAGTACCATAAATAGACTTAAACATAAACCATTTGAGACTGAGAAGAAAAATATATGCAAAATAACCCACAAAATCCTAGGGAAAAAAACCCTACAATTTAACAAACATAACCAAAAAATAACTCCTAATGACAAAGATACAATATCTTGAGTAGCCTATCATTCTTCTAAATGATATCTTCATTAATATTATTAACTTTCCTAATGATACAATCAACAGGGATCATACCCTTGTCCTTGTTGTGGAGCCTCATTGTCGGACCAAGTAGAGGGTTTGTTAATCATAATCATTTTCATAAAGAGAGAAACATGAATAATGGTCCTATAAATGTCTACATATCCATCGAGAGAATCATCATAAAATAACATTATCATTATAATTAGGGAAGGAACATAATTAATGGTCCTATAAATACTGCAACCAAATTCCATTTTTATTTAGGCCAGATAAGATATTTTAATTTATGGTTTCCTATACAACAATAAAGAGAATAAATGTACTCATGTAAACACTCACCCTCCATAGTTGTAGTTTAGAAACCTCTCTAAGCTCTAAATATGCCTACTTATTTGATCGAATCCATGACAACAAAGTTGCACATAGAATGTTGGTTCATTGGTTGCAGAGAAGGCCTTCTAATAGTTTTTCTAATTCTTTTGTAAAATAAAATTTTTCAACATTTAGGATTTTTCAACCTTTCTTTTTCTTGATTCTTCTACCCTATTCTCTCAAAAGATTCATATAACTTGTCTATTTTAGTTCTTATTGTCTAAATCAACACCCTTTCCTAAATGAATTTTTTTTTAAAATCAGAAAGATTATAAAAAAAATGAATGAAAATTTAGTTAGGGAAATATTGGATATCATTAAAAATAATATATCAAACTCACCTGTTCTTGTTCTTAATAATGTGGGTGGCTTTCAGTATTGACCAAAGGTGGAATGCTGACGATTTCTTTGAAATTTATTTTCCAAAATTTCTTATCACATCATGTGTTCTCAACCACTTTTCTTCATCTATCTCAACCAAACACTTATCTATGAGTGTTCCCAAACTACTTGATCCACTCCATTTGAACTCCTTGCACACTATGATGGTTGAGTCCTTTTCTATTCCTGTGAAAAAAACAAGATATATCTAAAAATATAACCTTTTATTCTTCCTCTAGTGCCAAAAATCTCACCATAAGTATGGATTCAATGTCTTTGTGCACTTATTTGGATAACTTCTCTAATTAACCATTCTAAAATTCCTTCAAATTTCTATGCGCAAGTTCTCCCAAAACATTACTAGATAATGGTGATCCATTAAAAACTCTTATAAAATAAGAAACACTAATGATATTCCTCCTATTATTGATAACCACTCTTCCCACTCTTCTCATGATGAAGATGAGACCTTGAGAGTCTTTCTTATGCATGTTTAAAAACTCTCTCATGAATTCAACAAATTTGAGCAATGATTAGGATAAGAAAACTCCATGTCTCTGTATACCTATACTGATTCATGTTCACTTATTCTCTACCCATCATCACTACTTCCCTTCAAAATATCAACCCTACATATGTTAGTATTCTTAATCCTATATTTTCTACTATTCCTTTGAGTTTTTTGTGTACTTCCTTACCTTCATCAATGCCCAATTACAATTTAGTGCTCCTTGTTCATGTTCAACCATTCCCTAGATTTCTCATTACAGTCTAAAAATTTCATAAATTTCTCCTACCACTCTTTCTATTGATTCTACTATTCATATCTATGCTCAAAATTGTGTCTTCCTTGCAACAAAAACTTGCTTCCATGACTCAATCCAAGTTCAACATTCCTACTTGTGACATTTCTAGTCCATTAGGTTGGATATCATCCATGTTGTTATTTCTCACATTAAGACTTATAATAGTAAAGGTGATCCTTTTACCCATGTCAAAGTATTTCTCTCATGACCATAGACTCATGGAATAATTATTTACTAGAACCTTGCAAGATAAATCATTGTAATGGTATTGTTTTTTGCCTACTTATTACATTGAATATTTTCAAAAACTTGACAATGCTTTCATCCAACAAATTTAAAACAATATTAGTTCTAATATTTCTTTGATTGATTTATTGCATTGTAAATAAGGTATTAAAGAAAAAATGTTTTATTTCATTGGTATATTTAAGTGTTTGCATTATCATGTTTCTTATCATGTGCCTAGTATTAATGTGAAACATATTTTCATTTAAAATTTAGAAAAATATATTAAAGAGATAAGATTATGCTTTCTAAATTTTCTTCTTTTACTCAATTATATTTCTAGTGCTTCATAATTATCAACCTCAAGTGACTCAGTTTGATAGAACTAATCGAAGGGCTCTGGTTGATAAGAGTGATACTTCATCCCAATCTAATAAAAGGTTTCACAAATATAAGAACTTCATTAAGATCAATAACTTATCCAACAATGTTGATGAACAAGTGGCATCATCATCCAAAGGTATGAATCATTTTTCATCTATTTCTAGACCTTCTCGTAATTTTACATATCTTTCTTAATCTTGCATAATATTATGTTGAAGTTGATTAATGCTAGAGTGTTAACTCTTCCTCTTGTTAAATAAATCAACACATCCAAAACTTGGCTCAAATGATTTGATCACAAAGATTTTTTTCAATACCATCATGAACCTGGTCATGATGCTAAGAAGTGTTTGCATATAAAATCTATTATTCAAGACCTCATTGATTCTAATATTGTATCTGTTAAAGGTGTTAATGGTCAAGGAAATAAATATATAGCACCTCCCAACCAATCCTTTTCCATCTCTTTTTGCCAATTTTTTTGAGTCTAACCAGTCTTTTCCTTCTTATTCTACCCATGTTGTTGACTATGATGATAATTCTATTGAAGCCAATAATATTAGCATTCTTTATAATCAATCCAAATATAAACCTAAATCCAAAACTGAACCTCTACTTTGTATTAACTTTGATCCAAGTGAGATGATTAAAGAACCTAATGGTCCTCTTTACATTGTTTCAAAGGTTAATTATCACTTTTTTGGTAGTTTCCTCATCGACCCTACTTGCATGGTGAATGTGATAACTAAAGAAAATATTTACAATGAACAATTTCAATTTGGTTTATATGAAAAATATTATTTAATGATAAAAAATTTCAATGGTTTCACTTATCCTACCCATGATTCTATTATATTTCCTGTGGAAGTTGGTGGTAAAAATCTATCAACCTTTAGCACCTTGCGAGTCTTCTGACCTTGACTTATTTTGGCCTTCTATTCCTAAACCAACTAAATCTCATAAATACAATATCTTTTGATCATATCATAAATATAAAATATAAAATATATACGAACTTAGCAATCCTAAGGATGTTTCATCTCCTTGTCATGGAACTTTACTTCCCCAAATACATCCTATATATGATTCTATTCCACCTCCTATATCTTATAAAAATTTTATCAATGTTATCTCTAAACCTAGTGTGGTTCCTTCAGTTCTTTGTAAAGAAGAAAATGTCCCAATGTTGATTGATGATCTAGAACCAAACTAAATCTCTACAAAAACCAAAAATAATCATTGTGCTTATGACTACCATCATAAAGATCATGCTAGAGCCCATGAATTTGTTTTCCAAAACCTCTCTTCTCATGAGACACAAACTAATACTTTTATTCTCTTTCATTAGCCTATGCTTGACCCAAAGGAATAAATTAGCTTAAAACGGATGAAATTGAATAAACATAATAATTCTATTTATATCTTGGACTCTATTAAAATTAATTTACATGAGGAAGATACTCTTGGTGATGAATTTTTTAACATTCTTGATACAAATAACAATGATATTAATGGTAGTGATTTTGATCATATGTATGAGCTTATTGATGATAATCATGATTTAATAGCTTTGTTTACAAAAAAAAATTATCTCTTAGTCCTACTGATGAACAAAGTGATCCCTTTTTATAGAATGGTCCTTGTTTCTAATTGGCTATTGTTCCATCTATCATGTTGGATGTTTTGCTTCTTACATGCTTCCCACCTTCCCTAAACACTATAGACTAAGATGGGGGCTTGCAATATGCTAGACTATCTCTTCTTGTGTGGTGGAATCTTTTTGTTTTTTTATTATAATGTGCTTCTCCTATGATGTGACACTTGATATATGTTTCATTTAGATTTATTGAGATGACCCTTTTTTCTCTATTAGTGCAAGGTGATAAGGGAATCAATCTATCATGAAATTCCTATTTTTGTATCTTATTTATTTATATGTTATTAAATATTAATTTCTTGATTAAGCTAGCAGGGGTAGGGCTCTAATCCCATAAATATATAAGAAACACTAAGAATCAGCACAACAATCCCTACTCAAGGCTATTACAATTGAGAGAAAGCCAAAAATTCCCACTAACAAAACTAATCAAAAACCAAAACAGTCACTTTCAAAAAGTTCCTAATGCTACTACTACTAACCTTAATACTTTCATAGTTTATCATCATCAAACATCTTAAATAGAATATGTTTCTCCTGCCACTATAGAAACTACAAAAATGTAACTTGGATATGTTGTTACATGTTATGTTGTGCATGTTCTATTGTTCATAAATATGCATTTATATCAGAAAATTGGGGATAATGCAAAATGGCAGCTATCTATTCTTTTTTGACTTTGTGATGTAGACCTAAAAAGAATCTTCTTTGTAAGTCTTACGTTCTCTTCTTCTAGTTCTACAACCTGTGGGATATGATGATAGTATCATTTTAGTGATCATGTTGATTCTTGAGATAGTAGATCCCTTCATGTTCCTTTGTCATATGTTTCTTTTCCCTTGATATTTCCTTTCTTGGGGACATCTCTTAGTGGAAACATTTCTAGTTGATGTATGTATGCTCTATTTAAGTTATTTCTCCCATTCAAGTTTTTTCATTCACTTTAACGTGGGGGAATACACTCAACTTCTTTTTCACATTTTGACCACACATACACATGAACTTAATGCAGTCTCTCTTGCAGATAGTTAAGGAGAAATTTTTTTCCTTGTGTTCATATTTTCATTGGATTCCTTAAAAGAGAAGATAATTTCCATAAGGTCTAATCCTCCTTTTCTAGATCCCTTAATGGAGACAATTCTTTCCTTAAGGACCAGTCTTCCTTTCTTTGATTCCTTTATATAAAATGCTTCCCTTAGTCCTGATCACTCTTTTGGATCCCTTAATGGATACAATGCTTTCCTTAAGGATTTGTCCTCTTTGATGCATTGACTAGCATAGTACAACTTTCTATACTTCCACTGCAATATTTTGTTCTACTTTCTCTTTACGTGACTCATAGTAAGGTATTATTGTACTATACTATTGGTCCTCTCTCTCTCTCTCTCTCTCTCTCTCTCTCTCTCTCTCTCTCTCTCTCTCTCTCTCTCTCTCTCTCTCTCTCTCTCTCACACACACACACACACACACACACACACACACACACACACATAGATCTTGGCTTTGTATTTGATGAGGACTTGACTCACTTAGGGACTTGATGTTCTTTATCTCCCGACCTTGATAAAAAATATCTTATGCATTGATCTACTTTAGTGTGAGCATGAGATTGTATCATACTCCCACTAATGTGGGTGCTATATGTACCATCCTATAAAGTTAGCACCCATAATTGGATTCTTTATTATGACAAGTGTGAACCCACAATAGTGGGTTACACATTTTTTCCTGAATGAACATTGAACTCTACATTTTGAAAATAAATTTAAGATTTAGATGCATATTGTCGTTAAACCATTTGAAATCAAAAGATGAAGTTTTAATTAGAGTCTTTTAGGATTTTTTGTCTAGTTCTTAATATATTTTTTATTTTTATTTTTGAATTGATTAGACTTGTTTTTTCTTTCTCCCACAAAAAATGGTGTTGCTGAAAACTTCATTTTCAAAGAGTTACATTATTTTGATGGAGCATAAATATTTTTCTAAAATAGATATCAATGTGATTCTTTCGAATTTAGTTTTGTCACATCCATATGGAGGGAATGCAATTGGTTTGACAATATTATCATGATTATTGCATATTTTATTAAGATTTAAAGTTGACTAAACCATAATTTTGACATACCTTAACTACATAGCTTATCGCTTGTCGTGTATTTGTCCAATTTCATTTTTAATTTTTTATAGAAAGAGAAATTAAATACCTATGGCATAGATTTTTTTATAATTTTAGTTCTTTCATTTACTATTTTTCCATAAGCGTCAAACATAGAGGTGGACATGCGGTGAAATATCTATATTTAGTAAAACTAAAAATACGAAGTCATAATAAACTTAATATATATTAACATTATAATAATTGGAAAGATTTTTCTCAGTAGTACCTTACTACATACATAGGTTTTTCAAATGGATTCATTTGGTCTTCCAAAAGATAAAGTCAAAGTGATTTTTTGTCAGCATTTTAATTGGTGTGAAGGAGACTCCATTGTAGGTATGAATGAGGAGTATAGATGTTATATCAATGTTTTTTTATCAAGAGGCTTTAAGCTAAACATTTATAATTAATTCCTTCAAATGGGACCTCTCAAGGCTTAAATAATCACATTTTATTAAAAATGTGTTATTTTAGCAAAAATTAGCATGTCTAAAAAAGTGTAACCCACTATTGTGGGGTCACCCACCAATTAGATCCTATTTTGGTTATTCAAAGGTTTGAATGCCTATTATTATTGATCATAGAAACCTATTATTCTTTCCCCCCACATATTTTCACCTTTCCCAACACCATACCCAAATTTTAGCTCATTCTCTATAGTACAAAATGCTTATGGAATTCTATCCCCAAGGATTGTGGCCCAAATTTTGTTGGGGACCCTATGCTAGGGTATTTATGGGACATTTTATCTCATATCTAATCATGATTATTTTTTAATTCTAAGATTATGGATTGAGTACAAAAACCCCCTATCTCTCCTCATTTTGATATAAATTCATGATCCACAACTTTGCAAGAAAGAGATCAAGATTTTCAAGCAATTAAGATAAATTGACCAATTGGATTTAAGATTTGAAGACAGGTATCCAATATCAACTCCTTGATTTCATGTACATTCAAGAATATTCATGGGTATGAGCAATTTCTACATCTATCCATGAGGGTTTTGCAAGGTGTTAAAAAATTTACCCTTTTACATATTTTTCTTTATGTAATTTCATTTCATTTTCTAGGATGATTCCTAAATTGGGGTTTGATAATGGTAAAACTCTTTAGACAACCTTTTCCTCATTTTTTGGTTTGAAAGAATAGGTTATAGAGCTCTCGAAAAAAATTTAGAAAGATAAAAATTATCAAAAATCCCTGGAATATTCATTCAAAAACACCTATTATAGAATGTTAAAACCATTTTGTATCTAGGTATAGAATGCCAAACTAATTTTGTACCCTGCATTTTATTCCTCAATTTTAGCCACATGTGAGATATGTATTCTAGTTTCCATTTCTTTACATTTGAGGTTTCTGTCAATTCTTATCAATCTATTATATCTAATTTTTTAGTAATTTATCTAAATTATCATTTACATTACATTTTTCTATCTAGTGCTTGAGTCTCCTCTTGAGTCTAGTGGGGCATATTCCATCCAAATATATATTCTTTAAAAGGAGAAGTGGTCTACCTAATTTCATTGCTTCCCTTTTTATTATGTGCACCAACTAAACAAATAAGTGACACCTCCTTATACCCCCAAAGGAGAAACCTTGAAAGAAATCCTAATTATGGTAACTCTAACAACATAAAAATCTCCAGAGAAAGAAATTATAACCATCGAGCTAGTAGAAACCCAACATAGACAAAGGAAGGAGAAGAGGATGAGAGATAAAATGCTGCCCACTCAAAAAAAAGAAGTTTCACCACAACCACTAATAGCATATCCAAGAGACATCTGAGAAAAGGAGTGACACATCTATGCACACTTGAAGGGGAAACCCCAAAATAAATAGCTATAGTAACCATTCCAATAATTATATAAGCCCAACAGGGATACATCAACTAAAAATTTTCTCTAAAAGGATGCAATCCACTCAAAGGAATTGATGAAGAATGAAACAAGGCACAAAAATATTACACACCAAGGCACCAAAAGTTATAATAAAACTACCAAACTAGGTAAGGGCTCTATAAAATTACAAGAATAAAATAGCATCACCTAAGTCAATAGAAATAACTAGCAAACTAGATCAAAAGATCATAAAAGAAAGCTTTAGTACCAAAATTGTGCTAGGTAAAGAAGAAAATTAGGAGCATTGATGCCTAAAAAACCATTCATGAATAAGAAAGATGACAAAAAAAAAATCTCTTATCCCATAGAGAATGAAAAATAAATAATGAGCCTCACTAGGAAGCAATGAGATCCCTTACCACAAAAGGCCTAGAAAAAGTGCAAAGAGAAGGAAATAAAAAATAGGCCAATGACCACCTAGTACAACACAAATAGTGATAGCCACTCATTAATCCTAGCCAAACTAGGAACCTAGACATCTACATCTTCATCATTACCATCTACATCTTTCTCCTCCTTAGTACCGACCCTAGCACTAGCTCCTCTTGATTAATATATATTGAGTTTATTAAAACTTTTTACTTTTAGTTTTACTAAACATAGATTTTGCACTATATAATATTTTATAATATTGTTTGAGAGCTGAAAAAGAACATAATAAAAATTTGAAATCAAAGAAGTTTCTATTTATAATTTAGAGTAGCAATATCTCAAGACTAGTTTAGTAAAGTATTATAATTAGACATTGGATAATAAGTTTTACATAAGGATCAAACTTCTTATATAAAATTTGGGAAATTGAATGGAAAATCAGCATTTTTTTATTGAACTAAATTACAAAGGGCCCCAATTTATTATAGACCTAATCAAACCATCTAAAATTTAATTGGTTAAAAAGGTACAAAAATAGTTCCAAAAATAGCAAAATGGAGCACTTAGCTCCCCCCAAAAAATATTGGGGCCATGTTGAAACAAATTAAATGAAGCAAAATTTGATTCAAAAAATAAAACAAACAAAATGTAGTAAGGATTGATTCAAAAAATAGTCAATACAAAAAATTTAACTCATAATGAAGATTAGTTTTGGGGCCAAGGAATCAGCCTCATGAGTCAATCTTTGGCTATTATAACATGAAAAGGAATGACCTTTCTTTTTACAAAAAACTACCTAATGAACAACATCCAACTATGGTGCAGAATGTGGTGCAGTGTCACTTGAGCTGTTAGAAGTAGTAGATAAGTGAGACAAGCAGGCCACCAACCTAAAATAGAAAACATGCAATCTAGAGAAGAGTCTGGAACTATATATGGAATTAAGTTTGTGCTCAAGAGAGCCCTAGAAGTAGCCAAAGGATCACAATAAGAATGAATAGGCACAAGGTCAACAACAAAAGCAAGGGGCTTTGTAGCATGAACAACAATTGTTGATAGAACAAGGGTTACCAAAGCATCAACGAGAGTCAAGCTAGAATGAACTAACGAAGCAAGAATAAGAGATGGGGAGAAGAGTACAAAGTATGCTTGAGAATTAAAAGTCAATAACTGTAAAGCTCAATAAAGGTTACACTTATCTCAGATTCTTTGTTTTAATTATAACAAGACAAACAAATCATTAAGTCACTTTGATAACTTTATATTAAGATACTAACAAAAATAACACACAACCAAATCATTAAAATGTTTTTTTTTTCATAAATATTAATAACAACATCATCATTAATCAACCAAACATACAATATAAAAGATGTTAGTTCAATAGAATATCCTAAGTATCTTAATACTTTTGAATCGAAAGCAATTTGTAAACTTTAAAGCACATGAAATATAACCAATCAGTATCTAATTTAATTGCTACATTTATGAGGTTTTTAAACCTGGAATGCTATATATTTTATAGAAAACGAGTACAATGATTATACAATATTTGGGCGAGAACCAACCGCACAAAAAAAAAACTATAACAGAAATGTGAAAAAAAGAAGCTTTCATTCATAATAGACTGACCAAGAATTTACCCTAACACATTCAGCCACAAGTCCATAAGGATATTGCAACTATTGGTGTTGTTTTCCACCCAATTATGAGGGCATCTCCATTGGCCTCAAGACTATAACACTCTGCATTGGGAAATTCTTTCAACAATAATCTAGCTTGATACCAAGCTTGATAACTAAATCTCATCTCCCTCAATCCCTTGTGCTCGAAAAAACATCTCAAGACATCAATTTTAACATGTATAACTCTCCTTTCGGCCCCCTCACAGGCTACCATATTCCTTCTCTGGCTTCCGCAGATCATTTCCTCATAGTTGACCCTTCGAGGATCATGTCTATCAGTCATGATCACGTTCAAAGAATCAAAAGAAGCGCTGCAAAAGAAAAGAACATCAATGAACCGCTTGTCGAAAGAAGGAGAATTGGTATCCGCCTCAACGTCTATATTGACCATTATCCGGGGCCTCAATCTCTTAATAACATCTACAACACTCTCAAGAAGACTCCGGTTATATAAACAGTGGGAGCGAACACTGCAACAATCTCCCCAGGTTTAACATTGAACATGCCTTCATGAATCTCCTCCATACTTTTGATCTGCACCATCCTATACGAAAATGGAATCTCCAAGGACCGAGCAAGGTCGTGAGGTCTTCTTCTGCTATCTTTCAGGTCATCTGCATCCATTCTGATTACTGTGATCCGCATAAGCTTAATCGGATAGGAAGAAATTTCTAGGGAAAAGCTCTGCATAAGCACCCATTTCGAATTTCCAGATCTACAACATGAATTTTGCTTGAGTTTTCCACGGTGTCTAAGATTGCCTGCACAGACGTTAACGTCACAAGTTTCACAAAGGGCAGAATTCTACAGTAATGCTAGCACCTGATTGAATTCGGCTTTGTTATAACCACTGTTGAAATTGTTGGCGAAATTCAGGGGTGGCTTTAGAGGATTCCTTAACTCTGCACATGGCTGGCTTTCCAGGATTCCTTAATTCTGGCATAACAGAGCTTCTGAATAGGGGATCCCCACTGCGAAGAGAAGTTACGACATTGTGTCAAAAGCCTCGCGGCTTGATCATATTGTTTGTTGGTTATACACTCTGCAGAGGTGTAAAGAAGATGAGCCGATTCCAGCCCATTCTGGTCTTCCGTTGCGAGAGCGGGTCTACCCTAACATTATACTCAGTATCGTCTGATCGTGCTCTTAGATTCTTGGACATTCAGTATTTTTATAGCCAGACGGGGGAATGCTGTCCGCCATTGCTGCCTTCGCCCAGTACTCAATTACTGGAATTATTTATTCCTCCAAGAGAATATTTCAGAATATTTTATATTGTGGTAGTGTTCTATTAAAAATGAAAAATAATGTTAATAGTCTTTTTAAAAAACATTTATGGGGGCAAGTTGAAAGATTGTTAAGAGACCATTAAAGATTTGTGAAATTGATACCTCCTAGCCCTTGACTCGTAGATAAAGAAGTCTAACTTAAGTTTCATTTTGAATGAACAATTCTCACCAAAAATAAATAAATAAATAAATTTTATCTTTCAATTATCGTTTAAAAAATATATATATTTATAAAATATTATTATTCTTATTTTAAATTCTTTATATATATATATATATATATATATATATATATATATATATATATATATATATATATATATATATATATATTAATTTGACCATCGAATAATTTAAATTATTTTATTTTATTGAGTAATATCTATAAGATAATGATATTAAATTTATAAGTAATTGTGTAACACATCATAATATAGTAATATAAACTACTTTAAAATAATTTGACTTTTTATTTGCATCTACAATTATCTTAAAACATATGTGCTAAACAATAACCACCAAAAGTCGATATGTTCCTAAAAGTGTAATGTGATGAGTGATTAAACTTAAGCGATAAATTATAATTAGGACGCAGGTGATGTTATCACTAGTTGCAACACCTTAATTAAACCAATAGGACACTTTATTTCTATATTGAGGATAATTTTTCTAATATTGTTTAGTTTTATGAGATTATTTAGTTTAGTATGTTATCTTTTGATCTCATCTAGACTTTTTAAATCATGTAATCATAATTTACTTGTTCTATTTTTACCAAACACTTTGTCTCTTGAGCACTTCTTGTCTAGAAAATAGCTTTTAATTCTCCTCCATTGACTTGTTTGTACACCATTTCTAAATATAGTTGATGCTTGTAATTCTAAATGCTGGTGCTTGTGCAAAAATGAGCACCTTCATACTTACTTTATCCATGTAAGTTGCCACTTGTACACTATGGATGCATCATATAAATAAATGAGTTTAAGAAACACTAATTAATTTTAATCAAGAAATTCATCCTTATTCATTAGACATAAGAATAGAAAGCTAAGAATTTTAATATGAATGCAATTTTTAAATAGAAAAAGTATTGTACAAGTTTATTACATGATGAATTATAAGTCAAGAGAATGATTTAGTACCAATAGTTAATTCATGGTTATAAGCTAATATATTAATGTTAAAAAATATGTTGATTACATAACTATCATGATCACTATATTGTATTAGTTCATAAAATAACATCAACACTTGACCCATGACATTTGATTTTAAAAATTTTCAATGTGCTAATTTGTTTAATAGAGGCCTTGCGAAAGGGACACTAAGATAAGTATAATATGGAACCACTTCAAATAGTTTTTGTTTGAAAATGAAACTACTTGCATTTATTTCATCCTTAGTTTTATTGAGAATATTAGCTCTATTTAACTTGAAGTTACTTGTAAACCATAAGTATCTAATAAAGTTGGAAACAAGCAACACACATAATGAGGATGGAATTGCCAAAAAGGGACTAGTAGCTTAGTTGCTGAATACTTCAATAAAAAATAGAAGGTCTTAGGTTTGAATCCTAGTTGGTCCATATGAGTTGTAGTTCATTATATGTTATCATAGCTAGGTGAGGAGCCCCAAGAACATGTTGTGAGGCTTAAAGGAGCATGTTAGAAATTAGAAAGATATAGAGCAACAATGAGCTTGGAAATAATATTAAACAAAATGAAAGAATGTGGAGAATCTTGTTTAACATTAATGTTCGTATTAACATCCTTGGTAACCCTAATAGAATTTAAATGTAGGCCAACCATCTTCTCATAAAGTATTTATGAAAGAACAATTCATTATTCTAGAATATAAGAGTTTCAAATTTGATGTATAAACATTTAGGTAGTAACATTATCAAGCTACTGCCAATAGCCAGCCAGACAATAGTAATTTTTTGTGATACAATTCTTGCTTTTTATAAGTATTAAAATTTCTGACTTATTGATTAGTGATTCTTTGTAATCCTGAACCTTAAAATAATATAAAATGTCCATACCTAATGAACTCTTCAGGAATTAACAATGTTAAAGAGATTAACAATACGTATTACCAACAATGATGAAACAACTTCTCCCTCACGTTTTTGTTGATGATTATCATTTCTTTTTAGTGCAATAAGCACACGAGGACATGAATTCCAAAGTACGCGTTTTTCATTAGTGCTGTCATGTCAGCGTTATCAAACCATAGACCGAGTAGCAGGGATTATCAGGTTCATAGGATATTCAAAAGACAAAAAGTTTGCTTAGTACAGCAAATCCCAACAACAATCATTTTTCTTGACTAGCGATAAAGGCCTGTACGTATTTCTTCCCGTCAAGTCACGAGCCCATTATCGTACCAGTTTCGTCATTAGTTAAGTTATACGCACCAACATAAATGGTGGCCCCAGTGCTGTCACGGAATTTTCTTTGTTGTCCGTCCTAAGCTGCGCCGTCTGAGCTTGATACATCGGCGCAGACTTACTATCCGTTGTATTAAGTGCTTTCATCCAGGGGACAAATATTACGTAGGTGACATCAAAAGCTAGGGCTTCTAATAGACGGATTACCTCTCGATACATTATCGAAAGGGGTGTAAAACTTTAGAATTGACATTCCCTCAAAGTGGACCGTCCGTTGTCGCCTTTTAAATGTTCGTGTTGGTAATTAATTTCAACAATTTGCATGAAAAAAACTAACTGTTGTTGAGCATGAATATGAATGCTTGTTTCGTAATTTTAGCTGGTATTCAATGTGTCAAAGACTTTGATTGATTTAGGTAGAATTGTAATGTTTTACTTGTCTTTTATTACAGATCGATTGACCCTTGATCAAGAAGATCTGGTAAAATAAAAAGATTTACCTTCTCTTTAAGCAATTTGTGTGTTCATTTTGTAAAAAAATGAATTGGTATCAGAGCTATTCAATTCTAATAGAATTAGCATGGCTCTTCTTGTTTTGTGTAAGTTAATTTTGTTGGAAATATATAATGTTGAGTCAAATTAATTATTGCTAAATAATTCATTCTTATCTAAGATCTCTAGGGATTTTGAGAGATTCCTTTGTGTTTTGTTTTTAAATGTTGGATAAACTTTTTTAAGGTGACTAGTTACATTGGTGTGATATCAGTCACAACACAACTCTAAACCAATTGGATTGCAAATTGGGGACCTCATCTCCGTTTAACAAAATTGAGATTCAAACCAACTCAAAGTTGAGGGCACAATGGCCCAATAGGGATTTGAACCTTGGTGGGCACAAAAACTGTGAAAATTCTCTATTGCAGTCACTGGTTATTAATCTCCTATCTTACAAAGATTATTTCACTAACGAATAATGAAAAATAACACAACCGCAACTTCACCAAAAAAATACAGAAAGAAATATGTCACACAATGACACAATATTTTTGGACAAATCGTCCTTAGAAAAACCCCGAAGGGAAAACCAGTACTGCAGATGAGAAATATATTAATCTTCAGCAAATTAAGAGATACAAAATTCTTTGCCTCTCACTGGCAGAATTCTGACAATCTCCCAATTTCTCCTGCTGATATTCCTCCACTGCTGTCCCAAATGCTATTACTGCACCCTTGCTAACACTGCAAGACTACCCCTTGCTAACTCTGCAAGACTACTCAAGCTTGTTATTGCTAACACTACAAGACTACTCAAGCTTGTTCTCAAACTTGATCTCAAACTTGATGTTAACTTCATTGCCTCCAAATGCACCTTGACCCCCTTTTATACTACTCCCATTGTTTCTAGTTGCAAGAAGTTTCCACAAACTAGAAGTTTCTAGAAGTTTCTACAAACTAGAAGTTTCTAGGAGTCAAATAATTAATAAATATAATTATTTACTAATTGTTAGCAAATAGACGAATAGCGATCTAAGCTACCAAACTAACACTCCCTCTTAGCGAGGCAGTTGTTCTACACAACACCCAACTTATCTTTGAAGAAGATGAATTTTGCCTTCCCCAATGCCTTTGTCAGAATGTCTGCTACCTACTCCTCTGTAGGTATGTACTGTAGCTGAACAATTCCCCACTGTACACAATCCCTAATGAAGTGATATCTGATGTCTATATGTTTTGACCTATCATGAAACACTAGATTCTCAATCATCGTGATGCAACTCTGATTGCCATAGTGTATCACCATAGTCTCAACCTTCTGACCAAATAGGGCTACTAGCAACTTCTAAAGCCATATAGCTTCACATGTCGCCATGCTAGCTGCTATGTATTCTGACTCTGCTGAACTCAAAGCCACGGACTTCTGCTTCCTGCTAAACCAAGAGACAACTCCTGATCCCAAATTGAAATAACACCATGAAGTGTTTTTCTTGTTCATTGTACTACCTATCCAATCTACGTCAGTATAACCCATCAACCTGATTCTTTCACCTCAAGCATATCTAATCCCATACTCGATGGTACCTCGTAAATACAACAACACATGCTTTGTCGTTGTCCAATGTAATGTCTTTGGCTCAACCATGAACTGACTAATAGAGTTAACTACAAAAGCTATATCTAGCCTGGTGTTGACCAAATACATGACAGAACCAATCAACTTCTTGTATAAGGTGGGATCTACATCCTTCTCCCTAGATGTGTCTACCTTCCTCCAATTCATGATCATAGGTATAGACATGGCTTTACAATCCTCCATCTTGAATCTCTTCAAGATTTCCATGCAATATTTTCCTTGCCCAAGGAAAAATTTTTCATCTATCTGCCACACCTCCATACTTAGAAAGTAGTGCATAAGTCCCAAATCCTTCATCTCGAACTCTGCTGCAAGGTCCCTCTTGCACTCATCTATGAGCCCCAGTGAACTTGTTAGAAACAAGTCGTCCACATATAGAACAAGAATGAGTATCTCACCCCCAACCACCAAGTAGTAGAGGTTAGCATCTGCATCACTCCTCACAAAGCCCATTTCCTGCAAGTAATTATCAATGCGCTCATACCACACTTTGGGAGCCTGCTTGAGTCTATACAATGCTCTCTTCAATCTGTACACGTGGGTTTCTTTGTTGTGTGCTACAAGGCCTTCTAATTGTTCTATGTATACCTCCTCCTTCAGCTTGCCATTAAGGAATGTTGTCTTGACATCCATTTGATGGATTTTCCATCCCATCTATGGTGAAATCAAGATTATAGCTCGTAGAGAAGTATACTTGGCTACTGGAGCAAATGTCTCCTCATAGTCTATTCCCTCCTTCTGAGAGAACCCCTTTTCCACAAACCTTGCCTTGTATTTCTCAATGCTACCATTTGCATTGTGCTTAACCTTGTAGATCTGGCGTGATCCAACCACTGCCCTATCTGTTGGTCTAGGTACTACCTCCCACACACCATTTTGCATTATTGAGGTATACTCCTTAACCATCACATCTTTCCACACTTGATTTTGTGTAGCCTCCTGATAGCCGGAAGGCTCATTGTCTACCAATTGGCTAACTAAATCCACATAGTCATTGAACTTGGCTGGTTGTCTTTTCTCTCTAGTAGTCCTCCTAGGAGTTCCCACAAAGTCCTAAGTATCCCTCTATGTCTGTTGAGCCTCACAGTTCCTGCTACCAACTGTAGAAGATGAGATATCAACCTCCATATCTTTTTGATGCATTTCTTGTTGCACCAGGTGCTCCATACTATGTGAACTCTCACCACCTAAGTCTATGCTGGTACTGGTAATTGTACTCAAGCTTTGCTTCCCTTGACTCGGTTGAGTTGTCCTTGGAGCTTATGTTGGCTTCTCACTCTGATCATCTGTTGGAAAATCTCTAGACCTCCTGAATGCCTTATCTTCCATGAACTTGACATCATGCCTGATAATAATCCACCTGGTCGCTAGAATAAATATCCAATATGCCTTTGAGGTTTCACTGTACCCCACAAAGTACCCTCTCTCTACAGTCTGATCTAACTTGGTACGTGTATCTCCTAGAATATGACAATACACCAAACTTCCAAATATCCTGAAGTGACTGACATCTGGCTTCTTTCCTGTGAAAGCTTTGTCTGGTGTTATCTTTCCTAGCACCTTATGTGGAACCCGATTTTGTATGTACACTATTGTACTACATGCCTCTTCCCATAAGTAGCGGGGCATGTCCTAATCATGTAGCATAGCCCTTGTTTCCTTCGATATGGACTGATTCTTCCTGTCAGCAACTCCATTCTATTGCAGATTGTAAGGAACAATCCAATCTCTCTTGATTCCTTCCCTAGTATAGAACTCCTGGAATTCATTACTCTTGTACTCGCCTCCATTGTCTTTTCAAAAAACATTTATCTTCCTTCCTATTGAGTTCTCCACAAGAGCCTTGAACTCTTGGAAATGACTGAAAACTTCATCCTTGGTCTTCAAGAAGTATATCCAGGTCTTCCTAGAGAAATCATCAATAAAAGTAAAATAGTACTCATATCCTCTAAGAGACTTCATTGACATTGGCCCACATACATATGAATTTACTAGATCAAGAACACCCTCAGATCTGGTGTCACTTCTTGGAAAAAATGCTTCCGCAAACTTCCCCAATACGGATCCCTTACATACATCATCATGCTCTATGCTCACCTCTAGAACACCTGTCACTATATCATGAAGAAATTTAAGTGATCCATGATGTATATGACCCATCCTCCCATGCCATAGATCTCCAAGATCTCTTGGATTACTACTGCTTATCAATGCCTTAGGAGTGTCAAACTGCAACTTATAAAGGCGCCCACTCCTAACTACAATAGATACGGGTGATTTCCAATCCTTGTGCTTGATCAACACCTGTGTCCCTCTAAAAAGTACATTATAACCTTTATCCTGAAGAAAAGATACAGAAATCAGATTCATACCTAATCCTAGCACATGCAACACATCCTGAAGAGGAATCACATTTCCAATCTCCCTCTAAAACCAAAGAGTCCCTTTCCCAACTGAGATGAGCATGGACAAGTTTCCCATAGAAATCTGGATACTAGTGTTCTCCTCCTTATAACTGGAGAAATAATCTCTAACTCCTGTCATATGAAATGATGCCCCATTATCTATGTACCATACACTCTATGAGGTTGAGCTAGCCATACAAGCTATGAGTGCAAACTCATCCTCCAATCTACTAGAGAGATCCTCTGTATTTTTTGGAGCTACCATTAGATTCTTGCCCTTCTTTTCACTCTTCTTCTTTTGCTGGTAATCGCTGACATAGTGGCTAAATTCATGGCATCCAAAGCACTTGATCTTAGACAGATCCTTCTTCTTCTTCTTGCTTTGTGGATTTGATCTTTTTCTAGACCCCTTCTTTGCTTTCCCTTTTCCTGCTAGGGAAATGTTCTCCTGTTCTACCTCATTTTTTTGACTCTTGTTGTTGGCTCCATTGACAAGACTTATTCTAAGCTCCTCCTGAGTGAAATCACTCCAAAGTCGATCCCAACTAGGTAAGGTGTCTCATCCACTAACAACTTGAACAAAGACATCCCATTGCTTAGTGAACCCATTTAGGGCTATTCTTACTAGATCATCTTCATCTGGCTTATCTCCAACAACTACTAACTCATCCTTGATGAGTCTAAGTCTGGTGAGGTAACTTGTAACGTCTTCTCCCTTGTTCATCTAGGTATTCTTCAACTTTTTGCTGAGAATCAGCTTCCAGTTCATGGTAGCATTCTGGTACAAATTCAGAATGGTATCCCACATCTTCTTAGCTGTATCTAACTCTGCAATATGTGGAACAATATGATCCTTGACACCATCAAGGATTATCCTCCTCGCCTTGGCATCCTCCTTCTTGTATGTTGCAAGCTATGTTGTATCTGTAGGAATAGCTACAACACTGGTAGTGTATTCCTTGATACCATTCTCTTCCAGCAATAAAGAAATTATGGCTTTCCAGACACCAAAATTTAAGGCACCATCCAATCTATCTTGATCTCTTAAACCAGCTAAGGCCATCTCAAAGAAATAAAGAAAATAACAATTCTAAAGAGGTCAAACTAGACTTTATAAACCCTCAATTTCTTTCCTATGCCTCTAGGGTAAACTCTTTCTACCCCCAACTTGGCTCTGATACCATGTGAAAATTTTCTATTGCAGTTACTAGTTATTAATCTCCTATCTTACAAAGATTATTTGATTAACGAATAATGAAAAATAACACAACTGCAACTTCACCAAAAAAATACAAAAAGAAATATGCCACGCAATGACACAATATTTTTGGACAAATCATCTTTGGAAAAACTCTGAAGGGGAAACTAGTATCGCAGATGAGAAATATATTAATCTTCAACAAATTAAGAGATACAAAATTCCTTGCCTCTCACTGGCAAAATTCTGACAATCTCCCAATTTCTCCTGCTGATATTCCTCCACTGCTATCCCAAACGCTATTATTGTGCCCTTGCTAACACTACAAGACTTCCCTTTGCTAACTCTGCAAGACTACTCAAGCTTCTTCTCAAACTTGATGTTAACTTCATTTCCTCCAAATGCCCCTTCACCCCCTTTTATACTACTCCCATTATTTCTAGTTGCTTCTAGTTGAAAGAAGTTTCCAGAAACTAGAAGTTTCTAGAAGTTTCTACAAGCTAGAAGTTTCTAGAAACTAGAAGTTTCTAGAAGGAGTCAAATAATTAATAAATACAATTATTTACTAATTATTAGAAAATGTATGAACAATTGTCCAAACTACCAAACTAACGAAAACAACACCACCACTTAACTAACTCACTAACGGTAAGTCCCATTTTGAGAGATCACTTCTTGCAACTTAATTTTGGTTATTTTCTAAGGCTCAAACTCAATGTGCAGATGTAAAGAAAAATTGATACCAATTCTTTTAAGAGAAATTTATTTTATGATAAGTGTTAGCCAAAATCAGGTACAATATAGAAATGGAAGAATGGAGAAATAAATAATAGAAAAAGTATTCTAAAGAATAGGGAAGGGTGTTGAAATATACACTACTAGCTATAATGAAGAACACAATAGTAACTTGAGAAACCAAATAGAAGCTAGTGATAGTAACTCTAAATTCTAAAGTAAGCACATATATTAGCCCCAGAAAGAGCATACATAGTAGCTCTGGATAGAGCACACGCATTAGCTCTACATAAACTATAGGCAATAGCAAGTGGAACTTTTGTTGGTATTTTGTGATATAATTACTAATATTTTGCGGTGCTTTGTATTTTATTTTTACTAATAATTAGTCTTAGAACCAAATATTACACATTGTATTGAGCTTATAGTTCAAGGTATTATATTTTTATTTTTTAGTTTTAAAATGGTAGGAAAAAAGATTAAAATTTAGTAGTAGTCATCTATATTAAATGCCAAAAAAATACATTGTAAAAAAGTTGGAAACTATTTAAATGGATAATGCTTTATTGTAATTAATTATAAATAGAATCATGAATCTAGCAAATGCTATAACATATGTAACACTTTAAAATGCCTAAAAAGCTATAATAAAAGAGACTAGGAAGAAAGATGTAAAACCCTTGGAGATTATTATAAAAAAATAAAGCCTAAAATCATCATCTTATGAATGCCAATAGCTAACTACTCAAAGGAAGCATTTAGGATTTTTCAAAACTCATACAAAGAGATTAATAACATAATGTTAATCAAAATATAGTTATTTAAAAGTGTAAAATCTAGAATCTAAAGAGATAAGATTAAGCACAATAACAAATGAGAGAAAAGTCAACCTAGATTCATTAGAGAAGAAAAGTACATATAGATGTGAAAGTACAATCATGACTAACTATGAAAGGAGGAAGGAAATGGAGTGGTGGCAAAACTGCCCAAGGCACTAGGTTGATATGTCAAATTGGAATCGACACATCTCTAGTAGACTCCTAAATGATAACGACTTGTGTAGACAAGTGTCAAATGAACATGGATGACCAAGTAGACTTAATAAGCCTAAGTGTAAATAAATTAAATAATTACATTAATACCCCCCCTTAAGCATAACTTAGGAGGATAAGATAACAAATGATTCCTAGCTACTAGCTTGGTGAGGTACAAATGCATAATGAAATATCTCACTAAAAAAAAAGATAGAAAACCCAATGGAAAAAAACTATCCTCCAAAAAAGAGATACGAAGTGAAGAAGTTTATGAGGCCTCCCCAAAGGATGATGATGTTGTTGATGTAGATTTCACACCAAGAAGGGTATGTGGCCCTTCCTAAAAATATTCCTAAATATGACTATGATCTATTGAGTCATCTGGATTATAAGGATTAGAATCTGGATTTATATAATTCACATCAAGTTGAGAGCCCATATGGTGTGCAGTGCTAGAATCTATAATTGCTTGAGAAAATAATACCCTATCTTTCAACTTCTTTTTATCGCTAGTGATTTCCTAATTTGAAGAAGATACTTTGACAGAATCGGTACCTCAATATTATTATTTTTAGTAGAAAAGTGATGTGCTTGATTTTGTTTTTTCATGGGGTGGCTAGAAGAAGTTCAGTCTCATTTTTGGGGCAAAAAGTGGAAGTGTTTTCCCTATTTTTCAAATTTCTTATTAATTGATGTCTAAATTTGAGGAACTTAGAGATTGAATCTAAAACACTTTAGTAATAGAAAATGTTGTTCTTGGAGTCTACTTTTCAAATATGTAATCTATTTAAATACCCACATGGGATAAATTATTTTTTAGTAGGAATGTTTAAAAACCTCTTTTTCAAAATGCCTATTTCAGGATCGTACCATAGATGTGTATGTACACCATATTTTGACCTAAATAAATGATATTTTGCAAATCCTTCTAGGGAAATATACCTAAGACACCAAAGATTGCTGCGCATATATTTTTTTATTTTTGTATTGAATATTTTTAAATAATAATTTTTAATTGACTATAAAGTACATTTTCAAAACCTCTAATGTACAACCAAAATAATTTGATCAAAATTTCATGTTTTTTCAAAAAAACATTTTTTATCTTCAAGAGAATTATATGTAGATTGTTGTCATATAATTTATTTTCCAAAAAACCTAAAAATAAAATAGATATTAAAGTTTGAGTGAACCTCAAGTTATTTTACATTTAGGTACAACTATTAATTAATCAATAATACAAAAAAAGTTAAAATAATTATATCACTATAAAATTTACATTTTTTATATCAGGAAAGTGATAACTCTAATGGATTTTTGTTTCATCAAGCACAAATCCATCCATGGTTTACAAATTCGGTAAAGGATGAGAGCTAAAATGTCTTAAATAATGAGTGCGTCCATTTTAAGATAGTACACAATGCAACACTGATAAAAATATATATTAGTTGTGGCAGTTTTTTTTTTTTAGTTCTAAAGAATGTGTTTCAACACATTATTGGGCAATATTATTAAATCCATATAGAAAGACATCCAAGAATCAAATTTATAGAGGTTTCAATGTGGAGTTTGTCCCATTTAGCGACTGAGAGGACTTTTCAAATAAACATACAATAGGAATATAGATTTCTATGGTAGCAAAGAGAGAGAGGTGGCTGGAATAGCATCTTGGATGGATTTGGAGAAAAAGTTGGGAAGAATTGCAGTATAGGGGTGGTTGCAAGAAGTTGAGTCCCACTTTTGGGCTAAAAGTGGAAGTGTTTTCCCTATTTTTCAAACTTCTTGTCAATTGATGTCTAAACTTGAGGCACTTAAAGATTGAATCTCAAAAACATTCAATAATAGAAAATGTAGTTCTCAGAGTCTACTTTACAAATATGTAATTTATTTAAATACCCACATGGTATAAATTTCTTTTTAGTAGAAATGTTTAAAACCCACTTTTCAAAATGTTTGTTTCAAGACCATACCATAGCCATGTACAAACACCATATTTTAACTTAAATAAATATTTTTTTTGCAAATCCTTCTTGGAAAATATACCTAAGACACCAAAGACTAATGAGCATATTTTTTCTTAATTTTATATTGAATATTTTTTAAAATTAATTTTTAATTGACTATACAATACATTTTCAAAACCTTTAGTGTACGACCACCATAATTTGATGAAAATTTTATTTCTTTTGAATATTTTTTTTATCTTCAAGAGAATTGTATGTAGATTGATGTCATATAATTTATTTTCTAAAAGATCTAAAAATAAAAAAAGTTATTAAATTTTTAATGAACCTCATTATTTTAAATTTAGGTACCACTTTTAATTAATAAATAATTAAAAAATAGTAAAAATAATCATATCACTATGAAATTTTCATTTTTGAAATTAGAATAGTGAGAACACTAATAGATTTTGTTTTCTCAAAAAATATGATCAAGAAGGCCCTAAAACAATTATGACAAGGAAGAAATTTTCCATTGTAGTGCCTTAACAAAATTTTTGGAAGTCAAGGCATAGACTTTGCTCCACCAAGCCTATTTTGAACTGCAATTTGAGGCGGAGGTGTGTTTATCACTCATGTCTTAAGAAACGGGTGCCCATTATTTAAAATTCACAAAATGGGCACCTGTTTCTTATAAAAATAAATCAGTGTGTAAAATGAATTTCTAATCATAATTTTTAAAAAAATAGGAATGGGCACCCCTTTTTAAATGGGTACCCATTTTTCAAAAAATGGGCACCTATTTTTCAAAAAATAGATACCCATTTTTTGAATTTTGGATATGACACCTGAACTTAAATCGAGTGCCCATTTTTTGAAAATGGGTGCTTTATTTATAGTGGCATTTTCTAATTCCACAAGACTTCCACCAAATAGGAACCTAACTTCTTGAACTTATCCTATAAATTGATGTTCTTCATGACTAGTTTTGTTACGAAAGGAACATTTTACTCTCTTCTTAATTGATTTACTTTGTTGAGATGAGTTATCCATTTTGGAGTTATCAATTTTGTCTTCTTTCTTCCCTTGTTTTTCCTTTTCAGTGTTCTTTTCCTCTCCTTTCGCATTTTTTTTCTTTTTATTGTCTACAATTAGGACTTGTTCCTTAGTAGATCAACAATAAAGTTATCAAGTGAGGGCATAGTCTATGAGGTACCAAGGGTTTTTTAAATAGAATAGAAAGTAGAGACAAATGCAAAAAATTCAAAACCTAATTTGGAAAGTACTGAAAGGATTGAGTGGTCCTCTTTCTTGTCAATTCCATAATATTTTAATTGCAACCTTAAATATTTAAATTTAGTGAAGAAATCTTCTAACATTTAAAATTTAGAAGGACTATGACCTAGGAGTTGATTTTGTAGCTCATGAATTTTAAGTTCATCAATTGTCCCAAATAGTATTTTGAGAGCTTCCCGAAATTGGTTGGATGTTTTCAAGTTCTCAACATGAAATACTAACTCAGGAGATAAATTTCAACATAGAAAACCAAATCCTTGGTCACACTTTTTGAAAAAAAAGTCTTTATCCTTAATTGCACTAGGTTCCTTTTCTATTCCTGTTGTTACCCTATATAAGCCTTTATTCTTTAGTAAAGAATGACCTTCAACTTTCAATCATGATAATTGAAAGGAGTTAGAGGTTGTATAGTTGCATTAGAATCTAGGTTGCTAGATTTAGATTGTTTCTTAGAGAATGCAAAAATGAAGAGCACTTAATGAGAAAGTGTGAAAAATAGAAAAGACACAATACCCCATTGATTATATTTCACCCTTATTTTCTAGCACATTATAGAAAGATTGCATTAGAATAAAATCCTTAAAAATTTGATAAAAAAGGTACTTTATAATGAAGGTGTATGAACTTATCTCCTATATCTCCAGGATCCAATATCATAAATGGCCTCAAGGCATCTCCCTAACCTCATTCATGTGTTTAAGACACATTGAAGACTCTAACTCACACTTTAAGCTCTTAACACTAAGAATTTAAAAACTACTAACAATGGCTATTTTGGTGACCTTAGTCCTAATGACTAACTCACCTAGTCCACAATAGAAATGACCATCTTGTTAGCACCTGTTAAAATTTTCATGGCTCTTGGTCTTTTCCCCTGGTCCCTGCGGTGTTTTTCCTGGTCTCTGGCATAGAAACCCTTGTCAAATTTTCAAAAGCTAGTCGTTGGGTGAAAAAATTCAAAAGTGCCCTAGCCCTGTTCCTTTTCATCGTTACCTTTTTGGTGACTTAAAACCTTTTACCTCCTGTGCTAATAAATGAAGACCTTTTCATGTTCATGGTTAGGTTTTTCCATGTTTGGCGGGGTCCCTTTAATATTTCCTAGGTCCTAAACCCCTGCGCCGTTAATTTTTCGTAAGTCTTCAAGATTTTGTTTTTTGTGGCTGTCACTTGTTCGCAAGACTGTTTGGTGTCAGAAGTCTTTGACATGCGAATTCATGACCATGTGCCATCTATCCCGGCAGGCCCTGTCTTCCTTCCCTGTGGGCTTGCTAACGAGTGAGCAGAATCAACGATCGTTGCTATACCACTGAGGGAAGATGTGTGGGTTTTAACATAATTCTTTAACAACAGCTGTTGATGCATTCTATGAAATATTTTTGGGTGGGCCTCCCTACCTGCGGATGCTGCCATGCTAGTTTCTCATTGGTCATGTCAATGATTAGTTGGATTTGCTGTCAGGCGGGGCTAGTATCTCAATGACCTTTAGATCCTGTGGTTGTCGTATGATCACATGGAATCTTTCCAAGCCATGTGATCATCTGACGGCCATCAATTTGGAATCGAGGGAAGAGCAGTGGCACCTATGTCAAATTTAATGATGTGGCTTTCTTTTGATTGGTTGAAGGGTTTGCTGACAGGGACGTGTCAGTGGGACCTAAGGTTTTCGGTCTGACAGATAGTTAAAGACCTGCTTAATCTTACGGCTCTCACTTTACCACAAGGGTAAGTTGCACGATGGATAAGTCAGTGCGGTGTAGTGATAGTCATCAATCTTCACTAAAGGGGAAGCTTTGCGGTGGGTCCATTGGGTTCATGAGAATAAAAAATGCAATTTTGAAAGAAAAAATAGAAGACAATTTTGAGTTAAGGAGTAAAAATTGTGAGGAAAATAATTTTGTCCTTTACAAAATTAATCCTCCTCTAAAAAATTTTAGAGTGAAAATTTTTAACGCTGCCAAAATATAATTTTCTAAAAATAAAAAAAGGGACTAATGTTAAGCCCCTTGGTGTTGGAAAGAACTAGGGGCTAAAAGAAAATGACCAAGGTTTAAACTCTCAAAAAAGTGCACCCTTCCCCCAAGACATCACACACCCCCCCCCCCCCCCCAATTTATGAACCTTTTTGAGATGAATAGGACCAAAGGAAACTATATAAAACTTGATGGTCATTGAAGCTTTTTGTATACCACAGATCACGTGAAATATCACCATTGACTATGTTTTTTGAATACCACAATAATAGAGAATGAATATGGCTGACTAGATTTTTTTTTAAACCACAGTAGTACAAAAGGTACACAAGGGAAGAGAGTTATACACAAAGGTAGCCTAAATGAATATAAGACCTTGACATGCTCAATCAGAGAGTTTCTGTCTTTGTTGATAGCTCTCAACTCTAGATGTTTTATAAGGTGGAGATTTTAATGTCAAGGGTGCACTAGATTGTCTCTACATGAGAATGATCCACATATATGCATTCAACACAGAGCCATAGGTGCACAATGGGAAAAATAGTGTCCACAATGGTTTATAGAAGGGCTATGAGATTATGTAGTAAGTTGCCACACTAGGGGACTTCTCCATCTATCATATTTCATGCACCATGAACTTCATACAAATGATGAAGGTCATCGATGAATAAGCTAACACAAGACTATGACGAGGCCTTCCAAGGTCCAAAATTGTATATGACATAGACTATAAAATACCTCAATTTTCTGTTCTAATGTCATCATTGTAGGTGAATGGTGAAGGCATCTACAAATTTCTTATAACCCTTTTAGAGCCCCCTATAATAGTCTTGTCCTTTCAAATGCTAATGAGCTAACCTGCACCCATCCAGAACAATACATATGTATTTGAGAGATCTAGACATGTCTATCCCATGGATTTAAAATATCTCAACATGGCTATGATACCATGTAAACATAGAATCTAAACAGACAAGATTAAGAACAATAAAATATGAGAGCAAAATCAACCTAGATTCATTAGAGAAGAAAAGTACATATAGATGTGAAAGTGCAACCAAGTCTAACCATGAAAGGAGGAAGGAACTAGAGTGCATAGAAAACATTAAGAAACTCCCTCCCTAGAAAAGGTGTAAAATCCTCGTGAATCCTACATTATTTTGGGGGGACAAAATAATATTGTTGGGAAATTTTTTAATTTGAAAGGAAAAAATATTAGTTTGTACTAGAAATTTTTTCCATTTGTATGAAAATTCTATAAAATCTTGGTGAATCTTTCATTATTGAAAAAAATCACAACTAGAAGTACACATGCCTAGGAACCATCATTTCACCAGTATTAAATGGATCCTAGAATTAATTATCAGACTTGAAGGTTAAATTTTTCCCACTTTTATCATTGCAATTTTCCTCCAAATTATTGAATGGAGGTTTGGGGACAGTGCCCCTAGAAGTTCAAATGACTTTTAATATTTTAGTAAGGTGTCCTGAGTTAATTTTATATCCTCTGACATATAGTAATCCTATTTGTTATAACTAAATCAATGGCATAAATCTAATTTCAGGACAAACTTTTAAAGGACACCAAGTTCCAGAGAATGTCTCTTAAATAAAGGCACGTGTCCACAATCAAATTTTTTTTGGGCCAAAGTTTGAAAGGATAAAAAGTTCCATGGAAAGTCTCTAGAATAAAGACACATGTCAAGTCTATGTACTTAACCCATACCCTAACTTAAATTTTGACCACATATTGACAAATATGGCCATCAATTAAGACAAGCTTTAGAAATTTTAGGCAAAAATATTTAGTTTACCGTGTGGAAAAAGTAGATTTTGTTGGCAAATTCATCACTGAAATCTAAATAATTCCATATCAATATTGGTGATTTACCTATGCACGGTACCCATTGTTTATAATTTACAGGTGACATGGCCACCTCGAAAGTCCAAATTTTTTTCCAAATTCTAAGTTCCTGGTGGGTGAAATTTGCTAATTGGTGAATATTCTCCACTAAATTTATCCTTGATGGAGTGGTGGAAAAACTGCCCAAGTGACTAGGATGACATGTTGAAATGAAATCAAAACATCTCTAACAGAATCATAAATGATAATGACTTGTGTAGATAGGTGTCAAATGAACATAGATAACTAGGTAGACTTATTAATCCTAAGTGTAAATAAATTAAATAATTATACTAAGAAAAAGAGAGGTTGAAATCATTTAGATGATGAAAACATAGTCTATACACTAGAATTTCACATTGTATCCTATTGTCAAAAAAATCAATGAAAAATCTATTATGAAGATATCAAGGACAAGGATATCACTCAAAACATTCATAAGAATTTAACCATAAAATTTTATCCTATATCCATTATAATAAAAAAGGTTGTAGATTTATCACAAAAGATAATGGAACAATTGTTGGTTTCACTTAATACATGCAAAAATAGACAAATCACAAGATAACATAAAAATAAGGGTGAGATAAAGAATTAGATTTTAGAAGCATTGAAAAAATTATTCCTATAAAATCCAAATCCAACTGATAAATTTTTTTAGAGGAACCATGTCGAACACCTAAAAGATCTAAAAACAAGAAAAATAATAGTCGATTAAATCATAGGGATGATAAAAGTGATACTTAATATCATCGTTATACACTAAGTTTGCACCCTTGGTTCAAGCTCTCATAGTCTTGATAACCTAGTATAACATGGGAATCATCTCTAGGTTGTGGGACCTATGCTAACTGAGATGAGACCTCTAGGTTCTAGGCTAGTTCCTCTTGGATAATCACCTTAATTTGCTTCTAGACATGAAAAGTAAAACTTTTGAGGGAAAGGGATAGAAGGAATGCTTGGAAAGGGAAATGACTGAAAGAAAACTACCTACTAGGTGATACACCAAAATTAGGGTTTGGATCTCAGTATAGAGGCATGGAACCAATGAAAGGATTAGGTCTAGTAGGTCACAACTTACTGAATAGGCTTGCATAAGTGTTTCATAGGAGGGTCTAAACATAAGACATAACTTATGACCTGCAAGCAGACATTCACTTGTGCAACTCGGTGTAGGATTGAGACAAGATTGTTAGGGGGCTGAAGTATACCCACAAAAGCATATAAATCATATCAAACACAATAACACACAAAATCATAGAAAGTAAGAGGGATCAGGAACCCTAAGTTGTCACTAAAAAAATACATTTACTTTGATTCAATAAGAGAAGACTCAGACAAGGAAGCATAGGGACATGAAGAATTGCCACAAAATACCTCTGCAATATCTTAATAATCAATGGGAGGTTATAGAATTTGAAAAACCAGAGGGCAGGAAGAAATGCTATGGATAGCTTTCCAAGAAAAGGACTTTCTTCTTTACAAAAATGTGAACTCTAAGCTTCTAAAAGCTCCAAAACAATATATACATACTCAACTGCACTCAAGCAGGAGTCAAAACCTAACTAGGGTTACAGAATTAACATGGAAATGACCAACCCTAAATCTATCAAGTCTAATCATAAATGTAACTCTTCAAATATGGCCGATCAGACCTCAAGTTTGCATGCCCATCCTTGTACTACGTCAACCTGCGGACAAGCAACATGGATTCATCCACTTTCCTGCACAAAGTCTTGCCATGAATGCATAACCGGTACCTTTCTGAGACAAGAAATGAGCCGTGACAGCTGCCCAGATGTCCTCATCATCCTCCTTTAACTGTGAATTTCCCAGAGACATAAATTTTTTGAGCTACCTTGCCGCTTGCAGCCTGCAAATCAAATACTAGCAAAAAAGCCTCTTCGAACTATTTGAATTTGAAAATTAATGGCTAGCTGGTCATTTTAAAATGTGACTGTCGATACCCTTTGTTTCCCAGCAGATGAATGGCTCAGATTATCCTGACAACAGTCACAAACCTTCTTTGAAAGGTCAAATCCATATTAGCAAGTTATGACCAATGATATTTTAGCAGGTCAACATGTTTGAACCCACCTTGAGTTTTCTTCCTTAAAGTCATTCAGTGACTATGCGACTGAAGACTCACTTCTAAGTCACAGAATCCTTAGCTTTACCTTGGTTTGGTTAGGCGATTTAGTGAACAAGGCATTTCGCTAAATCGCTGAACTTTTAACTAACCCTAGGTTATATTAAGTGAACAAAAAATAACCTTTATTTTCCAAATCATTGAATACCTTCAAATTCTAGGCCCAGACCTACCAGATGTCATTCTTCTATTTGTTCCAGCCCATTATTCAACAACACCTTGGCAAGCTCTGACATTGGACCCACTGTAATTTCTAGATTCCCATCTAATGGGGGGCGCATGATCTCATGTCCCCCAAATATTTTTTTAGATCATGCGCCAGCCGCAAATTTTCATTAGACTGGGACCCTCTGAAAAATGGACCTACCACAAAATCCAATCATCACCACATGGACCAACAAAATTTGAGCACATCAGAAGAGAGGACCCACCTGACAGAGCTCAGAGATAAAGTAAGATCAATGGCGGGTGCATGATCGCATGTGTCAGAAAGATTCCTTCCAGACATGCGCCAGTCGTTGATCCTCTATAGATGTCAGAGCCTACCAAAGCACTAGAAACCTGGTCCCACTGACATATTGCCAAATTATTACCATGTGGACCAATGAGAAGTTGTCATTGTGTACACATAGCAGTGGACCCGCCAAGCATGAAGAGTTATGTCACTGAGGAGAATCAACGGTTGTCTTATAATCACAGACCTCTAACACATTTCCTGAGAACACATGCCAGCCATAGATTTCCAAGCTTCTAACATCCCTGGGCCTGTTGAAAAAAATACAAGTCATCATCCCTTAACCAATGAAAAGCCTCCAAGTAGGACACCGTGGCAGTGGACCCACAAAAGCTTGAAGTGCTGAGAAAAAGGGAAGATCGACGGTTGTCGTAAGATTGCAAGCCTCTGACACATGCTATGAGATCTTATGAAAACCATTGATCTCATCAGATGGGACCCCACTGAAAATCTTAACCCTAGAGGTTCTAGTGAATGTGCGGCCAAAGGAAATTCGCTCAATCACTGAATAGAAATCTTAACCTTGGTTAAGTCTGAAGAATACACGAACAAGGCACTCGCAGAATTGCTAAACCAAAAGTCTAACATGGGGTTACAGTTAGAGAATGCCTTACTGAAGGTAATCCATGGAGTCACTAAATACGTAAGGGAACTGCCATTTCATTTCACGACTAGGAGAAACACTGCAGTCACCATTTTGCCGAGAGAAAAAGGTAACCACCAGAGAACTTAGAGAACAGGCGACCGAAGGAAAATTAAAAGCATGTGGATATTGGGACTTTTAAGTTGCTGAAAAAGTAACAGCCAAATAGAATGAAGGCTAGGGTTTGCAAGGTTAATTTAGCACCAATGACTACTTTTTGAATTTTTTAAGGGTTTTGCACCTAGCTAGAAGCCTAGAAATAGTTGTAGAGACCAGGGGAAAATAGATAAACTCATGAAATTTTCAGGGGCACCTGGCAAGATGAAAACAAAGATTTGGAATAGGCTTAAGCCAAATTTGCATGTACATGGAAATTAGGGTAACATTTTGGTGATTTCAGCTGGATGTCAGCCTGCTAGACATAGATCAGTGGTCTTGACATATCCATTGGGCATGGGGTGATTTTGAGAACAAAACATGATAGAGGGATAGAACTTGTGCATAGGCACTTCTTGGAAAATAGGAAACTAACCTAGAAAACAATGAAAGAAAGTAGAAAAACACATATTTACAAGAATTTACAGAGAGGGATTAACCTCAAAGCAGGGCTTCAAGTGGAATCCATTTACTGAGATTGGCAAGGCATCTCCTTCAAGAGTTGAAAGCTAAAAAGCATTAGATCCCTTGCACTTTATTATAACAAATGGTCCACCCAAAAATGAGTCAAATTTTGTATGTCTTCCAGGCTTGGATCTGAACTCATCCCATTTGAGAACTACATCTCCAACTTTGAAATTCCTGACCCTGGCTCTTTTGTCAAAACTCCTCTTTGTTTGAATCTAATGGAATTCCATATCCTGCATTGATTTGTCTCTGATCTCTTCCAATTCCATCAATTGAGCATACCTGATCTGCAAAGGATCTCCTTCTTCATATAGGGCATACTGAGTAGCCAAATCCAGAGCTAGCAATTCAGCTAAAATGGACAACTTGGCCTCTCTTCCATACACTAAAACATAAGGAGAATTCCCAATGATCTTCTTTGGAGTAATTCTATCTAACCACAAGGCAGACCTGAGCTTAGTATGCCAATCTCTTTGATTTTCCTAGAGGGTTTTCTTGATTATCCTAATCAGGTTCTTATTTGTTGATTCTGCTAAGCCATTGCCCTGAGGGTAATAATTTGAACTTTTATTCAAATAGATGCCATTCTTGACTCCCCACTCTAAGACCCTAAGGCCTGTGAATGCTAATGCATTATCTGGTATGATGGAATTAGGAGTGCCCAATCTGTGAATTATATCATCATAAAAGCTTAAGACAACACTCTCGTTGCCCTCTTTTAAGGAAATTGCCTCTGTCCATCTGTTGAAGTAATCAGTTGCAGTAATTATCCATTTATGGCCTGCACTAGATGGAGGGTTGATCATGCCAATGAAGTCTATGCCCCACTTCATGAAGGGCTACTTTGTTCTGATTGGTTGTAGGGGCAAGGCTGTAAGCCTTTCTTTTCCTGCAAACATGGCACACTTGATGCATTTTCTCACATAATCATGGCTATCCTTGAAGATAGATGGCCAATAGTACCTGACCCTCATGATTTTAAAATCAGTAGTCCTAGGAGAAAAGTGACCTCCAGAAGGTCCATCATGAAACTCAAATAGGACATCTGCTACCTTTTCTGAATCTATGCATCTTAAAGGGACACCATTGTGATCCTTCCTAAAAAGAACTTCATTTATCAGCACAAAAGGAATAGATTGCAATCTATAATATCTCCTTTTTGCTGAATCTAAACCTACAGGATATTGTCTTGTCTTCAAATAATTGATCATATTAGGCAACCAACTTGTTGCCTTGGCTTGTTCTTCTGTAGAATGCACCACCAAAGATGCATCTAATTGTTCTAATTTCTCTGACTTTTCATCCTATGCCAAATGTTCACAAAGACCTCTTCCTCTAACTAGCTTGGTAGTTTGAATATCAACATCATATTCCATCACCTTAGTGATCCAACCAACTCTTTTCTCATTTAGGTCTTTCAAAAGAAAAAATTCTTTGACACTTAGATGAGTAACTTTCAAGTGTACCTTGCTATGGGTCAACAAATATCTAAACTTTTTAAGGCTCTTTACCACATCAAGTACATGTTTCTCTACAAAAAAGTATCTATGTTCATACTCTTCTAAACCTTTGCTAAACAAAGCAATGGGTTGGTCCAATACATCTGAATTTTCTTGAGTCAACATTGTAGATATAGCATCATGACCTCCATACGCATAAAGGATAAAATCCTTACTGAAATTTGGGTTTAGGAGGGCAGGGGCTTCTATTAAGGCCTCTTTGATAGCTTGGAAATTGACTCTCCCTTCTTTGGTCCAACTAAAAACTGAACTCTTCTTTAACATGGTTGTCAAAGGCTTTAGTAAATCTGCAATGTTAGGCAAGAACCTCCTAACAAAATTAATCTTTCCTATGAAATATTGGAGACTTTTCTTGTGATGTGGTAGGGGTAGCTCAAGGATAGCTGCAATTCTCTCAGGATCTACTGTGATCCCTTCCTTGGATACCACATATCCCAACAATTTTCCTTCATGAACTACAAACACACATTTCTTGGGATTAAGAGATATCCCAAATTCTCTACACCTTTCAAAAATCTTCATCAAATGTTTGATGTGATCTATTGCATGCTTTGAATAGACAGTTATTTCATCTAAGTAGACCAGTACAAATTTGTACATGAGGCTTTTAAAGGCCATATCCATTGCCTTTTGAAATGTAGTACCTGCATTTGACAAACCAAAGGGCATCTTTTGATAAGCCATGGTTCCCCATTTGGTTGTAAATGTAGTCTTATATTGATCCTCTTCATTCACCAAGATGTGATTGTATCCTAAATAGACATCCAACAATGAAAATCTCTCAGATCCAGAGACACATTGTAGAATTTGTTCCATAGAGGGTAATGGATGGCGGTCTTTTAATGAGGCCCTGTTAAGATCCCTAAAGTCAACACATAACCTTAGCTCCCCATTCTTCTTCCTGATAGGAATAAGGTTGGAAACCCAACTAGTATGCTTAATGGGGTAGATGATACCACACTCTATTAGTTTGAGTACTTCTTTATGCATAAGTGGCTCCAGCTTGGGATTAATAGGCCTTTTCTTTTTCCTTACTAGTTTGGCATTAGGTTCTAATTCAATAGGGTGCTGAGCAAGGGCAGGGTCAAAACCTTTGAGATCCTCATATTTCCATGCAAACACATCACTGAATTTTTTGAAAATTGGGTATAAGCTTTCTTTTCCAATTCAATGTTCACTTTTCCAAATTGTAGGCTCTTACCTAGTTCCAACTCTAATTCAACACAACGTTCTTGTTGAACTACCAAGCCAGCTTTTCTCTTCTTAACTTCATCATCCTTGTTGAAGATAGCTTCTAAGGTGACAAGACCTCTAGGCATCTTATTGGACTTTAGTTGTATCACTTGATCACCATAGTTTTGTGATAGCCTATCTTGATTGTACTCTGAAAAAACATCTTCTTCAAACAAGAACTGCAGAATTTGTTCATCATTGTCAAACACCTACCAATTGACATCATTATTAGGAATAGAGGGTCGTAAAATCACCCTGACATGCTGTTGATCCATTTCCTTTGAAATGTTATTTGGAATGTCATACTAAGATCCAACAGCAGCTAACCTATCTGCATTTTGGTTTAGTTTCCTAGGGATAACAACAATATTAAAAGCATGAAAATCTTTAATTGCATCCCAAACTCTATGTTTGTATGCTTTCATGGTGTCATTCTTGGTTGCACTCATCCCTCTCACTTGGCTGACAACTAATTCACTGTCACCATAAACTTTTAAGGCTTTAGGCCCTCTTTTTCTAGCCCACTCCAGTCCATTGACTAGACTTTCATACTCTGCAATATTGCTAGTGTAGGAGAAACTGAATCTAAAGGCAGTATAATAACTTTCTCCTTTTGGGGACACTAACATAGCACCACCGCCAGACCCATGTCTACTTCTAGCTCCATCAAAGAATAGTTCCCAAACCTGATTGTTCTGATCTTTTGAATCAGTATCTTCTTTGAGAAGGCTTGGCTGTATGACTCCACTTTCTTGTATCAAATAATTTCCCAAACCAAAATCCAAAACAATATTTTCTTGGGCCTCTGAAGCTCTTTCATCTAGAAAAGTATCAAGGATACTCTCTATCTTCATGTTTGCTTCACTAATAGTTTGGAAGTCACTGTCATCAAATATAGGGAAGTTTACATTGATGGTATTGGACACATATGGCTCTATATGGTGTGCTACTAATGGTTCTAACTTAATGGTGACCTTAGTCCCATACCTTGTATGAAATAGCATGTGAGACCAGTCAGAAGATAGGTAGCCTCCTATCTTGGCTATAAACTCCCTTGAAAGGCATATAGAAAATAATGCAGGGAGATCTATGATGTATATATCAAGGAGGATGGAAAAATTAGGACTAGCATGTAGGATCAGACTAGTATCCTCAGCCACACCTATAGTATTGACTGAGGATCCATCAAGTTGTGTAACCCTCTTTTGAAAGGGTTCATATTTTAGTCCTAATTGGTCAGCTACTTTCTTAGGCATTACAGTGCTAGTAGCTCCACTATCTACCATACAATTATGCACTAAATATTTTCCAATGATTAAAGATACATAAAAGAGAGGTGGCTTTGAATTCCTACCTTGAATGGCATTTCCTTTGGAGTTACTACTTGGAGCCTCCTTTTCTTGATCAGTGTTAACCAACACTGGCTTTGCAGCTTCTTTTGCAGGTTGAGGAGTTGTCACTTCTATCATGGCCTTCTTCAAAATTTCAGGCTATCCTAGAAGAGCCAAAGAGTCCCACATGGACATGGTGACATTCACCTTCTTCATGTTGTCTACAATATTAAATGGTGTTACAGCATGTACTCTTTGTTGTGCTTTTACTATGATGGGCTCCATTTCCTTTGGAATTTGGCATTCTTTTCTTGTAATGATAGAAGTCTCCTTAGGTGTGATGGGAGTAGCTTGCTACAGTGGCTCCGTAGATGTAGTGGCTTTGGCATTGGACTCTGCTCTCTCCATGTCTTGGACTCTTCTCTTTTCTCTTTTATAGGCAACAAAAGAAACTTCATCATTGACTCCATTGAAGTCTGGTTGCTCCCAATTGAAAAGAGAAGTCTCATTCTCTTGTGATTCTTGTTGAGGTGTTGATCCACTGCATGAAGCCTCTGATCGAGCTTGTGAGGCATTTTGAACCATTAGAGCTTGGTTCATCCATCCATTTGAACATGTATCCTGATTGTGAGGCTGATTACAAGGAAAACACCATTCATTATCCATAGCCATATTATTTTGACTAGGAACCATATCCCTCACTGCATTTGTAGAATTGACGGGTGCAGGGTTATATGGTTGGAATGGTCTCTGATAGAAACATTGCCTTTGTCCTTGATAGCCTCCTTGATATGGTGGCCTATTTTGTTGGTAAGGCTATCCTTGATTCTGGTATTGTTGATTAAGACCTTGGCCTTTTGTCTAAAATGGTGGTCTGATTCCTTGACCTTGTTTCTTCAAATTTGTAACCTCTTTAGTCAAGCTCTACAACAAATTGGTCATTTCTTGCTTATTACTTTCTTGAATGTTCTTTATCTCTTGTAACTCTTGAGAGAAACTAGCTGTTAGCTCTTGACCACTGGTACTAGCCTGGGGTGCTAGTATGGTAGGAATAGGGGTAAATGGAGGTACTTGTGCAGGTGCAATGGGTTGAAGGCTAGGAAAAATGGGCATTGGAGGCCTTCTAGCAATCATGCCTCCTTGGATTAGACAATTTTTAGCTTTGATGGCTATGTCAAAAGCTTGGGGTAAAGAAGTGCCACCCATAGATTGGATCATGACAGAAATTTGACCATTCAGACTTTGCAAGTAGTAAAGGAAAGCATGGTCAGCTGATGGTCTTACTGATACTAGAATTCTATTCCATGTTTTAAGGAATCTACTATTGTAATCTGTCATTTGCTCTTGAGGGACTCTCTTAATGATTGTCAACTGCTCAACCAGAGATAAGTTATCCGATTTATCCTCAAAATGTTTACTTAATGCATCCCCTAACTCATCCCATGAAGTAATGGAACCAAAAGTTAGAGTTCTAAACTATTCAAGAGCCTTACCTTTTAGAGAGGCTACTAATAATTTTGTGGCCACATCTTCTTGAGTTATGTTGTGTATGCTGCAGATGGTGGTCACATCCCTTATGTGTTCAAAAGTAGTAGTTTTCCCTTCACCTGTGAGATCAGGTATACTCTTTAGTGCCACCAAAGGCACATCATGATGTTGAGAAAAGTTTAATGGACTACCCTGGTTGAATGGTGCAAAGGCAAATGGTCTAGCCATTGTAGGAGTTGGAATTTGAAGATTAACAACTATATGAGCTGTATTTGCTGTTGGGTTTGAATCCTCTTCTAGATCTCTAGTTAAAGATCTACCTCTTCTTCTGGAATGGAAGGGAAAAGGTCTCCTTTCTGAAGTATCAGGAGGTGTTGATTGAGCTCTCCTTGTAGGGGATGCTCTTTGAGTTGACCTACCTTTGTGACTTCTTCTTGAGGGCAACTCTGAAAATTTAGTGGGCTTTGAGCTGCTAGTCTCAATCTTTCTCATAAACCTTGAGCAAGGTTAGCCTAGATCTTTGAAATCAATGGAGTCAGCAGATATAATTGGTAGAACAACTTCTAAAAGCCTGTATCATGCAACCTATATATCAGAGATAGCATAATCTTGAACAATGAACTTCTTGTGTACTCCCACCGGGCATGCCAGAATTATTATACACTAAGTTTGTACCCTTGGTTCAAGCTCTTGTAGTCTTGATAACCTAGTATAACATGGGAATCATCTCCAGGTTTTGGGACCTATGCTAACTGAGATGAGACCTCCAGGTTCTCGGCTGGTTCCTCTTGGATAATCACCTTAATTTGCTTCTAGACATGAAAAGTAAAACTTTTGAGGGAAAGGGATAGCAGGAATGCTTGGAAAGGGAAATGACTGAAAGCAAACTACCTACTAGGTGATACACCAAAATTAGGGTTTGGATCTTAGTATAGAGGCATGGAACCAATGAAAAGCTTAGGTCTAGTAGGTCACAACTTACTAAATAGGCTTGCATAAGTGTTTCATAGGAGGGTCTAAACATAAGACACAACTTATGACTTGCAAGCAGACATTCACTTCTGCAACTCGATGTAGGATTGAGACAAGATTGTTAGGGGGCTGAAGTATACCCACAAAAGTATCTAAATTAGATCAAACACAATAACACACAAAATCATAGAAATTAAGAGGGATCAGGAACACTAAGTTGTCATTGAAAAACATACATATACTTTGATTCAATAAGAGAAGACTTAGACAAGGAAGCATAGGGACATGAAGAATTACCACAAAATACCTCTGCAATATCTGAATAATCAATGGGAGGTTACAAAATGTGAAAAACCAGAGGGCAAGAAGAAATGCCATGGATAGATTTCCAAGAAAAGGACTTTCTTCTTTACAAAAATGCGAACTCTGAGCTTCTAAAAGCTCTGAAACAATAGATACATACTCAAGTGCACACAGGCAAGAGTCAAAACCTAACTAGGGTTATAGACTTAACATGAAAATGACCAACCCTAAATTTGTCAAGTCTGATCATAAATGTAACTCTTTGAATATGGCCGATCAGACCTCAAGTTTGCATGCCCATCCCTGTACTACATCAAGCTGCAGACAAGCAACCTGGATTCATCCACTTTCCTGCACAAAGTCTTGCCATGAATGCATAACCGATACCTTTCTGAGACAAGAAATGACCCATGATGGCCGTCCAGACCTCCTCATCATCCTCCTTTAACTAAAAATGTCCCGGAGACATAAATTTTCTGAGCTACCTCGCCACTCACGGCCTACAAATAAAATACTAGCAAAAAACCCTCTTAGAACTATTTGAATTTGAAAATTAACGGCTAGCTGGTCATTTTAAAAAGTGACTGTCGATACCCTTTGTTTCCCGACAGATGAACGGCTCAGATTATCCTGACAATAGTCACAAACCTTCTTTGAAAAGTCAAATCCATATCAGCAAGTTATGACTAATGACATTTTAGCACGTCAGCATGTTTGGACCCACCTTGAGTTTTCTTCCTTAAACTCATTGAGTGACTATGTGACTGAAGACTCACTTCTAAGTCACAGAATCCTTAGCTTTACCTTGGTCCAGTTAGGCGATTTAGTGAACAAGGCATTTCACTGAATCACCGAACTTTTAACTAACCCTGGGTTATATTAAGTGAACACAAGAAAACCTTTATTTGCCAAATCATTGAATACCTTCAAATTTTGGGCCCAGACCTACCACATGTCATTCTTCTATTCATTTCGGCAGCTTATTCAACAACACCTCGGCAAGCTCTGACATCAGACCCACTGTAATTTCCAAATTCTTATCTAACGGTGGGCACATGATCTCATGGCCCCTGAATATTCTTTCAGATCATGTGCTAGCCATAGATTTTCATTAGACCGGGACCCTCTAACAAATGGACCTACAGAAAAATCCAATCATCACCACGCGGACCAACCAAATTCGAGCACATCAGAAGAGAGGACCCACCTAATAGAGCTCGGAGATAAAGTAAGATCAATGGCGGGTGCATGATCACATGTTTTAGAAAGATTCCTTCCAGACATGCACCAGCTGTTGATCCTCTGCAGATGTCAGAGCTTCCCAAAGTGCTAGAAACCTGGTCCCACTGACATATTGCAAAATCATCACCATGTGGACCAATGAGAAGCCACCGTTGTGTACACGTAGCAGTGGATCCGCCAGGCATGAAGAGTTATGTCACCGAGAAGAATCAACGGTTGTCTTATAATCACATACCTCTAACACATTTCATCAGAACACATGCCAGCCGTAGATTTCCAAGCTTCTGACATCCTTGGGCCCACTGACAAAAATATAAGTCATCATCCCTCAACCAATGAAAAGCCTCCAAGTAGGACACTATGGCAGTGGACCCACAAAAGCTTGAAGCACTGAGAAAAAGGGAAGATCGACGGTTGTCATAAGATCGCAAGCCTCTAACATATGCTATGATATCTTATGACAACTGTTGGTCTCATCAACTGGGACCCCATTGAAAATCTTAACCCCAAAGGTTCTAGCGAATGCGCAGGCAAAGGAAATTCACTCAGTCGCTGAATAGAGATCTTAACCTTGGTTAAGTCTGAAGAATATGCGAACAAGGCACTCACAGAATCGCTAAACCAAAAGTCTAACCTAGGGTTACAGTTATCGAATGCCCGACTGAAGGCAATCCGTGGAATCACTAAATACTTAAGGGAACCACCATTTCATTTTGCCACCAGGAGAAACACTGTAGTCACCAATTCGCTGAGAGAAAAAGGTAACCACTAGAGAACTTAGAGAACTGGCGACTGAAGGAAAATTAAAAGCACGTGGATATTGGGACTTTTAAGTTGCTAAAAAAGTAACAGCCAAATAGAATGAAGGCTAGGGTTTGCAAGGTTAATTTAGCACCAATGGCTACTTTTTGAATTTTTTAAGGGTTTTGCACCTAGCCAGAAGCCTACAAATAGTTGTAGAGACCAGGGGAAAATAGATAAACCCGTGAAATTTTTAGGGGTGCCTGGCAGGATGAAAATAGAGATTTGGAATAGGCTTAAGCCAAATTTGCATGTATATGGAAATTAGGGTAATAGTTATTATTGTCAAAACAAGAGTCATTTTTCAAATAAATGGAGAAAAGGTAGCTTGACCAATTAAAGTATAATTAAAATACAGCTTATAAAAAGGAATTTAAACCTAAGTAGATTAAAAATTATTAAATGCAACATTAGTAATTAGACAAAATATGTCTTTTACTACCTACATAATGCATCTAATCTATATGAATGTAATGAGATCCTAGCTTAGAAATTTAAATAATCTCTTAAATCTCAATGACATGTGATTAGAAGCTTAAAAGAGCTTTAGCTATAGTCCTAATGGAAAATATGAACACTAATGATTTATGGTCATTTTGATTGCCAAAAATTTGATATTTTTAAGTTTATGTGTATGAACTAGTTAAAATGATAGGATAATAGATAGGAAAATGATAAATTTTAGTACAAATTTAATAATACAAAATTTATTATCAACACAATAGCTCAAATCTAGAAATGAGATATAGAGAGGACCTTGTAGTTATAATTTGGAGTAGAATGTACTAGATATAGAAAAAGGGCACCCTAGTTTGATGGTTTCTTGACAAAAAAAATTACCAAATCTTGGATTAGAAGGCTTCATAGATATATCCACCTAAAATTTAGCTAAAACATGTTGAACAAGATAAGATTCAACATAGTCTATAGATTTTTAATTGTTCAAAACTGAGGATTATCTTTTCAATTTATTCTACACTCTTGTAGCTTCTTTGCAGTAGTGTCTATACCTACAAAAATTAAAATAAGGAAAAATGGTTGTGCTATATAGAGGCAAACCTATGTTGCTATTCTAACCTCCACAACAATATGATTGATAAAAAGAGATTTTATCCTTAGCGAAGACAAAGGCTAAGCCATAACTGAAATGTCAAATTGATAATATTATAACTTAGAAAAGATATTTTTGGTGATAAAATGCTCTTTAGAGAAGTGCTCCAAGTGTTGATACAATAACATAAAAAATCACAGAGGCAGACTAGACTTTGGGTTTTCTGCTAACAAACTGCTGATGAAATGCTCTAGACTAATGCCATTAATATGCTACTAATGTGCTTCTAGTCCTTTTGTTCCATGGGCCAGCACCCTCTTGCTACTTTTATCTATCAAAAACATAATAAATTATAATAAAATTAATCATGAAATCATGTTTGAATATATATTGTTTTAGTTTCCTATCCCTTATACTTAGATACACTCTTGATTAAATGGACTTGGAAATCTTTAATTATGATAATACTTTCTTAGACATTGTGAATGATAAATAATTACTTTATATAGGGTTATAAAGGTATTTATGAGTCTAGTTTGACTTCAAATGGTCAAAAAAAATATATCAGAATTAGATGAAAAATTATGATTTGATACTCACATAAGGATTAAAGAAGGTGATGGAAAAGTATCAGGACCAAGGACATAGGATTTGATCTTAATATGAACATGTGAGAATAGTAGGATAGGATAAGGACTAAATAGGATAAAAATAAACCAAGAGAAGGGACACTAAAGAGAGGGCCCAAATAGAATGTGAAATTATAAAATAATAAAATTTACTACACTACATTTTAGCCCCACTTTAGCAAGAGTACATAAATTATGCTCATACTTGTGGTAAAGTAGACACAAATAGATAGAGAAACTAAGATAAATACAAACTATAGATGCAATGATACTAAGCTGGGGGAAGCAATTCCCTATTCTTAGGTTCTCATCTATCCATTAAAAATTCAAATATATACACATATATACAAAGAAGACAACATTAGCAATAAAGAAACCAAAAGGTTAAGTAAATTTGGTGAATAGACCTGATGTAAAGATTGTCTCAAGAACTAGTACCATTTCTCAAAATGTTATTGCAATAGCACAAGTGGATTTACTAAAAGAGACAAGAGCATATATCAATGAGAGTAGGATCCATGGTCTACCAACTAGAAAATTCTCTTATGCTAGAGCTCCATAGAGATGGCATTAATTCCATTTCCCAACAATTTGTGTTATATGGAGTGATTAATGGAGTGCAAAAAAATGATCTCAGTACCATGTCACACTATACTAGGTAATCAATGATTGAGAAAGTGTAAATGATATTGTAAGAATTTGCAAATAGAAAATATTGAACCAAAGATCTAGAGGTTAAAGAAAAGAACAAGACATGATATGAATGCAATGATGGATATTGAATTGATCCAATGAATTCACCTTGAATGATTGATGATTACATAATAGGACTCCTTATATAGGAAAGACGATATGAGAGAAAGATAAGGAGTTGATAAGCTATCACCTATGCTAGGTGTAATCACATGTCCACCAAATGTGGATCATCCTCCATTATGCAATAAAGTATGTGCAATGGATTAGGATGATAATGTGATAAGAGCACGAAAGGTGGATCTCACACACAAAGAGGTATGTGAAGACAACTATCACACCTAAAGTGGAAACTCTCCTACACCATGTGCTTGAATGAGGTGCACACTCCTAGATGTCTCAATAACTAAATAATATGCAATACATTAACCTAAGTAAGATTAAATTAAGTGTAATTAGGAATATTTAATTACACCAACAGCCCCCCTTAAGTGCAACTTAGGGGAATGCACTTAAGCTTTCAATGCAAGATGGGTCCTGGCTACTAAGCCATGTTAGGTACCCATGTACAAAATGCAATACATGAAATGCATAACTCTCATAAAGTGGAGAAAGAGTGAAAACCTCATGGGAAAAACCATCCCCCAAAAAGAGAGAAGAAAACAAGATGCATGGATGGATGGAGTACTAAAGACCCCCCAAGAACTACACACATCATGTATATAAAAAGAAATATCCCCCCATAAGAAGGATAGTTGGAGACATGATATCCCCCCATAATGTAGAAGCTCCCATGTTGATGAAGAGTACCTGCAAACAATAGATCAACCAATGCTTACAAGAAACATGTCTCCCCTTAGGAAGAAATAGATACATCAAATGATGAAGAAGCCAATCCTTATGCAAATGGAATGAGGAAGAAGATGCAGGTCTCCATGCATGAATCTCTGAAGATAGAATAGATCTCTCCAAGCTCAAAGAATCTATCACCTCATGTGACAAATCAAATGAAGAAGGAGAAGAATCAAGAGTGCCCATTTCAAAAGAAGGTGAAGAAGTATCCCCAACTATGATGAAACTGTCATCAAAGGAAGGAGAAACCCCCTCATGTATGTCTTCCAAATCTGCATCATGAGAATCAACAAGTGTTGAAGATGCATCCAAGTAGTCATCACATTCTGCAAGATCTGAAACACTATGATAATCCTATTGAATTGTAGAGCCCATGTCTGAAGAAGCAGTAGGAAGAGGAGTAGGAAGATCGACACTTGTCTCAACAAAAAAATGATTCAAGTGCCCAAAATTCTCCTCATAATTATCCCTTGGAAAAGGGATGTGTACATCATGAATATCATCATCATTATCAACAAAATTTGAAAAAGAATACAAGTGTGATGTATGATCAACAACTCCCATAGCTATGTCATCTCTAGTCTCCATGTCCCTAATGTAGACAAAATCAGGAGTGAACTCAATAATTTTACCTTGTGCCCCATGTGTAATTTGGTAAATAGAAAGGAGATTGGTGGTCAAGGATGGTACACAAAGAACATCATTAAATGTCCCCTCTCCCATAGGAATAGGACCTTTCCCACAAACTCTCATGAATGTGTTGTTACCCATCAAAATATTAGGATAATTACAAGGCTCAATAGAAGAAAATATTTCCATAGAAGATGCCATATGATGTGATTCACTTGAATCAAGAAGCCATTTACCTTGCTCAGGATGTGTGGAAGCCAAGAGTGCTTATCCTTTACCTTTATCTTTGGATGATGATGGAGATGTAGAAGTTGCCAAATCTGTAGAAGGAGTAGACACTGATGAGGGCAACTTAATGTTGTGTTTCTAAATAATGTGAGTTAGCTTATCAATCTTCTTTTGAAAACACTTATTCTCATCATGTCCTATATTTTTACAATAAGCACATTTATCTCTCTTTCTTCTAGATGATTCCTCTCTTGAAGAGGACTTGGATTCAGTAGGATTATGTGAAGGAGATTCATTACCTTTGTCATGAGGCTTAGGATCCTTATGATGTCTCTTTCCTTTTCCATTAGAAGCCTTTGATGTGGACTCACTTGCAATCAATGCTTGATGTGTGCCAACTTTTCTTGTTCCCTTGTGAGCTGCACTGCAAATTCATCAAGAGAGGGCAATTTGTATGCACTACCAAGAGCATCCATAGTAGCATAGAATGTAGAAATAGAGATAGAATAATCAAGACCTAACTTGGAAAGAATACAAAAGATCAATTGTTTGTCCCCATTAACAATTGCCAGATGTAGAAAGCTCCAATCTAATAGAATTGAACTTAGAGAAAAAGTCTTGAATATTGTCAAAATCACTAGGATTGAGACCTATTAGCTCATTCTCTAATCTGAATTTTCTCATTCTATTAGGTTTACCAAAGAGTCCTTCCAATATGACCCAAGCATCATGAGGATGTGTGCAAGATGCAATGTGAAAGTGCAAGTCATGAGAGATGGATGATCTAAGAGAGCCAAGTGCTTTATCCCTTCGATCAAACCATTTTCACCTTTTTGCAACACTTGTTTCAGGTTCTTGATCCTGCCCAAGAGTCATTCTAAGCAATCCAATACTCAACAAATGATGACTTAAAGATACTTTCCATTCATGGTAGCTATGTGGAGTGAGGATTTTAACCTTTGAATTATCCATGTTGCAACCAAATAATGACTGATAACTCTTTCAAATGACTGATGTAAATCAGAAAACTGAAATCCAAGGATTAACCAAGTGCAATTATTACCCTAAAATAACCTATTTTTTAAAGTGATATGTCCACCAAAACTCACTAAAATCTGATTACAGATCTGGAAAGTAGATGAAAAATCATGCACTTTAAAAAAAAATTCACATAAAAATGTTACCGTATGTGCCCAAACGAAGCCCTGGTAGTTGTAGAAATCAGGAACAGTCAACAAAATCTGCAATTTCTGATAGATGTGACCACCAAATTGCCAAAATAATACCACCAATAGATTCTTCAGGAAATTCTATCCAATTTCAAAAAAAAAATTGCTAAAAAAAAGGAGCAAAAATGAGTAAGATATGGCCCTCTGAAGTTGGACAGCAAAATGAAAAACTCCAATGGTGAAGGCTAGGAATTTTCAAACCCTGTGACATGAGTAGAATACTATGTTAAATTTGACAGTCTGGAGGTTGTCACAGAAAACCCAATTTTCCCTATTTTGACGGTTGGATGGCTGTCAATTTTACACAAGCAAATGGGCGACGTCAGCAAAAAAGGGACCCCTTGGTTAACATGGCACTGACTGAGCTATCAGTATAGTATAGATGATCTACATGGCAGGCTGACGTGTGTTTGTACAAATGACATCATCTTGGCTGAATGGGTCTATGAAGTGGCAGGGTTGCCACATGGCCTATTCTGTGTGGGTCGCAGTCTGTCTAATGTGGTAGTCATTGGACTTGTTGTGGCCACACCACGTGGTGAGAGATGGTGACTGGAGAGGTGAGCGTTGCGGAGGTGGCACCCTGTGCTGGGGTCTCTGTGGACGTGGCTCCGAGTGGAGGTTTGTCAACGGCGGCGGATGGTGTTGGAGCATGGCCGGGCTACTAAGAGGCGGTGGAGGTGTGGTGGGGATGTGGGTTTAATCGCATATTGCCCACTTTAAGGGTTTTTAAACCCTTTTAATATGCAAACACCCAGATGGTAAATAACGAAGCAAGCCGGGCTTGTTTGCCAAGCACCTTCGGGCTTGAGTGCTTGTGCAGCCTTTGACCCTACTACCAGGGAATATTCTCTGTGTAATAAATAATGCAGGTGTCGTACCAACCCGAATATAACATTTTAAAAAAAAAAATAATGAATAAATGGAAGAATAATTTTTTATTTTTATTTTGGAAAAATCATACCGTAGAGGTGCAGATTGGGCTGTACGATCCAATTTGCAAAAAAAAATTGCCTCGATTTGGACTTTCACCGAATATAGGTGAGTTTATAGTCGATTTTAACCAAAACAACCTCCTAGATGCAATGGTGAAGTCAGATCTACTCCAAGACACCTCTATCACACGCTGGTTCCTAGATCTAAGATGTGGACCTTCAAAGCTTACAACAAGATCTCTTCAAATCAGCTAATCAAAAATGCTCCAATGGCTCTGATACCATGTAAGAATTTGCAAATAGCAAAGATTGAACCAATGATCTAGAGGTTAAAGAAAAGCACAAGAGATGATATGAATGCAATGATGGATATTGAATTAATCCAATGAATTCACCTTGAATGATTGATGATTACATAATAGGCCTCCTTATATAGAAAAAGTGATATGAGAGAAAGATAAGGAGCTGATAAGCTATCACCTATGCTAGGTGTAATCACATGTCCACCAAATGTGGATCATCCTCCATTATGCAATAAAGTATGTGTAATGGATTAGGATGATAATGTGATAAGAGCATGAAAGGTGGATCTCACACACAAAGAGGTATGTGAAGATAACTATCACGCCTAAAGTGGAAACTCTCCTACACCATGTGCTTGAATGAGGTGCACACTCCTAGGTGTCTCAATCACTAACTACTATGCAATGCATTAACCTAAGTAAGATTAAGTTAAGTGTAATTAGGAATATTTAATTACACCAACAGATATCAATGATGATTGTGCTAAAAATTCGTACTATATTAGATGGTCAATTATTAGGGAGATTAAAAAGACAATAATATGAAACCATTTCAACCAAAATTTATTGGTAAATAATATTTATTGAATGTACATCATTATTAATTATATTGAAAGCATTGACGTTGTTTTACTTCAACTTAATTGTAAATCATAAGTATAAAAAAAAATGTACTCAATTTATCAATTTTTTTTTTAGCTATACTATGTGACATGGATATAATGGTAAATAAAATGGAAAATGTGGAAAACCTTGTTTGATTCCAATATTAATATTTTTATCCTTTCTTACTCAATGGGATTTCAGCCTAGGTCAGCTATCTAAAAATGATATTAAGTTTTTCCTCATAGTCAAGTGAGAAATAGAAAATTTTCCTTTCTTTTACTATTTGATTTTATAATTACGACTGTAAGTGTTAAAATATAAGACTAATATTTTGATGATTCCTTCTAAACCTTGCTTGCTATTTTTTTAGAACATTGTTAGAATAGGAATTTTAACGATAAAATAACCAGGTATGGGTAACCTGTAAAGCTGAAGTATCAATAGAATTGTATAGTGCATCGTTTCTCATTCTTTGTGCTGATAGACATGTTTAACCACTAACATACACTACAGTAAGTCACAGAACAAGGATAAGATCGAAAGTGTGGTAGAAAATGAAAATAGGCTTGTGTTTCATATTTAGCGGACCATAACCCTTCGAGATATCGGATAGTATCTATTTTTTACACCCTTTCTTTTGTCGCTATCAAGCAGAGACTGTCTAATTTCGGACAATAGCGGTGAGAGGTGGAGTGCGAGCAGGGACGTATTGTGTAATTTTTGAGCAAACAGGAATGGGGGCTCGGCACAAAATTGAAAAGCAAAATATATAAACTAATTTGTGCAAGACAGCCGGCCACCATTATTAAGCAAAAGGTGGATAACGCTGTTAACATCTTGACAAGTAGAGAAGTGTGCCCCAGTACCGTCTTCCACTTTACGCTGCGCTGCCTGAACTTTGATTTTCTCATGTATTTATAGCTCTCCCTCTCCCACCTCTTCTCTCTCCTCTACCTGTTACTCTCCCTTCCTCTTTTTCTGATATTTTTTATTTGTCTATCTCTCCCTTTCCGTATATATCTCTTACATCTCTCCTCTCTCTTTATATTTTTTTTTACTTCTTTCAATCTCCGTTTCTATTCCATCTCCATCTCCATTTTTTTTTCTATATATATTTCTTATCTCAATCTCTCCTTTCTTTCGCTCCTCCTTATTTTATCTCTTCCTCTTTCGTCAATGAATCTATTGAAAATGGAATCTTATTACCTTCCTAATTCAAAAATTTTGTTTCGATCATATTTACACCCTTATAAGTAAATCTATAGTTGATTTGAAGTTATCTCTCCTTCATTTATACTTTTGTTGAACATAAAGTATCACTTAATAAATGACATACCAATTGACCTTATGTACAATAAATAGACCAAAACTTTTCCTTACGGACCCATTGCACACCAAGGTGTCCTAAGCTAGATCATAAAATGAAATGGGTAACAATCAACTTCCATCTCCATCTCCATCTATTTTTTTTCCTATATATATTTCTTATCTCAATCTCTCCCCCTCTTTCGCTCTTCCCTATTTTATCTCTTCCTCTTTCTATCTTTCTCCCCCCGCTCTCTCCCTATTGCAATCGTTAATGAACCTATTGATAATAGAATCTTATTACCTTCCTAATTCAAAAGTTTTCTTTCAATGGTACCTACACCCTTATAAATAAATGTATAGTTGATTTGAAATTATCTTTCTTTCATTTACACTTTTGTTGAATAGAAAACATAACTTACTAAATGACCTACCAATTAATTTTATTTACTACACAAATATATGTAATAAATTGACCAAATGTTTTCCCTGAGGACCCAACGGTACTAAGCTCTCATAAAATTTAAAAAAGTAACAATCAACTTCCATCCCAGACAATAAACTACAAAAAAAACTGTTTATGCCACGCTATCCAGCAAGTATTTCGTTAAAGATGCTTATTGAAACAAACAAAGACCGGTGTTCGTAATATAGTAGACTACAACCCTCAGCGACTCAGTCATCGATAATATATATTAAAAACTTTGCTCTCATCGCTGTCAAGCACGAGGCGGCTGTGTAAAGAAGACACTTGTGGCCCACCTCTGTCGGAATGATCTCAATGTTGGTCGCCGATGGCGTCCCTTTTTAAGATTTTACCGCAGGAGTTTTCATCGGTTTAGTCTTCCTGCGTGTTCGACGTTCCTTTCGTTGGGGGACAATATATTACCGAAAGGGACGTTACGATATATTACCGAAAGAGACGTTACAATATATTGCCAATCGGTCAAATCGGACCGTCTGTTGTCTGTGTTAGTACTTTTACATGTCTGATCTCGTGCTCATATTGGGTCCACCTTGTACAGATTCATGCTTCTTTCTATGTATTCAGTCTTCATTCTCGCCACGCCACTGATATTCATTTTTTATCCTTTACCGACAGTTTCAACTTGATGAAACACACATGGATAATAAGTAAAACGAGTTGAATACTGCAGATGAAAGAACTCATCTGTAAAGGAAACTTCCTACGTTTGAAACTTTGAGAAATGAGACCACGACCAATTCGGTCTTTCTGAGAGTCTCAATTGAACTTATCCAAATTCCATTTAGGGCCGACCATTATTTGGAATCACTATATTAACAGAGAAATTCCGCCTATTACACATTCAGCTGCTCTGGTCAGTTGTGCAAGGAAATAAAAGCTTTGAAAAAGTTGAGGTCCATGTCGGAAAATATCAATTCCTTTATTGCAGGTAAGTGTGAATAAGAATTTCTTACAAGACCTTAATTGCAGGAAGATGAAGATGGTAATTGCAGATTAACATCGAATTAATCAACTTTCGATATAACTATCCGATTTCGTGGGTGAGGAAAGAAGAGGAGTGATACGTGGGATATAAAGGAGATTGAACAACATTGAACATTTAAATATGACTTGATGTTGGTTTGCCTTCATTTGAATTTTAGTAGTGACAATAACAACACTATTTAATCAACATATTAAGTGGTGACTTTCCATATAACTATTTGATTTCATGGGTGAGGGAAGAAGAGCAATGATACCCGGAATATAAGGAGATTGAACAACATTGAACATTTAAATATGACTTGATGTTGGCCTACCTTCTTAGTGTGTAGATCACAATGGTTCAATAAGAATTTGAACTTTAGTAGTGACAATAACAACACCACTACTTAACCAACATATTAAGTGGTGAACTTCTATATGACTTTTAATTTTTAATATAATCTTATACTTTTATTTTTACAAAGAAACACCAATTTAAATAATTTTAAACTGCTTTTAATTCTATTAATAAAAAAGACATTTCCATAAAAATAAAAAAGATATTAATAATAGTACCAAAATGTGTAAAACTTATAACCACATTTTTGAAGCAAAGGTATGGGTTTTTTTTATTTTAATCTCCATTCTCATTGTATGAATCAATTATATTCAAAATAAATTATAATCATTATGGAGTTCAATTTTAGATGATAAATTTTAATTTAATTTATTTTTTAATATATTAATTTTAAAAAGTAATATGCAATTATATATTTTCACTTATATTTGTATCTATAACATTTTTATATGCTATTTTCTTTATTTATATTATTTTTAGTTTCATTTTCAAATAAGAATTGAGAAATAGAATTAATAAAAATTAAGTCATGTCAATATAGAGCCTTCATTTCCTGGATACAAAAATACATTATTTTGATATTGTATAAAGTGTAATAAGTTAAAAATATTAGATTGTTTTGAAATTTGTTTACAACATTTAAATGTTATTTTATTTTTTATTAAGATAGTAGAAAGGTGGCCCTAACCTTAATAACAACATTTCACATTACAACACATAAGACATGAGCAAGCTTCAAAAGCCACCAAAACTTAGCACTGAAAAAATTAATTAGAAACCATAGTTTAGTGCTATCAACTTCCCCTAAGTTACCGTCATTATCACTATAATCTATATGATTGCATTTCATAATCTCAATAAAGTAGTAATAAAATATATAATGGATCATCCTTATAAAGGAGATTGAAAGCCTTGAAAGGCAAACCCTAAAAAGTAGAAGTGTATGTAATAATTAGTTTAATTATTACATAACTAATGCATCCAAGTTTATATTTAAAACAACTAGTGCATGTGTGTTTAAATATAAACAACTAAAGCAAAAGAGTTGACATCTTAAGAAGAGAGTAAAGTTAATTAATATAATTAATACTTTACTCTAACAATTACAAATAATTGAAAAATCTTTTGAAAATAAGAACATATAATTTTATCTATTTTTGAACGACATTTGAACTATTTTTTTTAATTACTATAAATATTTGATAAAATAATTAGTACAAATAATTGATAAAATATTTTAAAAATAAGAGAATAGAATTTATATATTTTTAAAAGAGATATAAAGATTTTTTTTTATTACTCTAAACATTGTTGTAATAAGTGAAAATAAAATACTAATATCTTCAATCATACTTTTCTATTTTAGGACACCATGAAAACACATACCTTAATAATTCAATTGATTAGAAATTAAATAAATTATATTTAAAAATATATTTAGAAATCATATATAAATATCATAAATAAACCACCTCTCTCTTTTTATAAAAATAAAAGAAAATGAGAATATACATATTTTTTGTATTTACCTAGCTTTTCATACTTTAGAAGAAGCTTTTACTATGCCTATATTTTCTTAATCTTAATATCTCACTTGAGGTCAAATGGTATGTTTATTATCTATGGAGTGACAATGGTACAATTGTAGTTTATGTCAAAGTCTTAGGCCCTGAGTTTGATATTTCTTAAAATAAAAGTGTTATTTATAATTATATTATCAACAAGAAGACATTTAAAAGCTATTTCTAAGTTAATATTTATTATGTTTAATTGAATATATTAATAGAGACACATAATAAAGAAGAATAAATATCTTAAATGTGTATATCTAAAAGTATAAATAAATATCTATCTCAACACCAATCTCAAAAAAACCATGAGATACAGGTTATTAAAAACCTATGTTACTATGTATGAAAATAGTGTAAAGCTTTGTTCATAAATCAAAATATTTTTAGATAATAATTTTAAATCTTTTAAAGAATATAAATTTATCTTAATTACTAATTTGAAAATATTTAATATTGTATTTTTTCTCTTATAAATTGGTCTAGTCAAATGATATACTTTGGTATTATAAAGATTTGAAATTCCATATATTAAAAATTTACTAATATATGATATTTTTAGAGTATTTCAATATTTACTTGAACCTATTGAAAAAAATTAAATATCCTTTTACAAAATATTAATTATAAAATTTTAGTTCAATTGAGAACTTAAAGCTTAAATAAATATAAATACACTTTGTCCATTAAATAACGAAAGGCCTCCCGTCCAAATTTCTGATATGCCCTACACGATGGTTTTGACTAATTCCACGGCCGGCCCGAATACAGCTATAAATGCAACCCCCTTACTACGAATTCCTCCCATCATCCAATTGTAGGATTTCAGTCTCAAGTCTAGTTTCCCACTTTTCCTCACATCCTCGTCTTCATCCAAGTCATTTAGGATATATTTTTAGGGTTTTCATAAAGAGCAGGATGTCCGAAGCCATGCCTAGTGAAAACGCTGCAATGCCCAATGATAATGATAAGAAAGCTCTGGACTTCATTGAGAATGTCACCATACATGCTGATCAAGTGCAGGCTCAAGTGCTTTCCCAGATTTTGACGAGGAACGTTCATACAGAATACCTAAAGCGCTATAACCTCAATGGTCGCACAGATAGGGAGTCATTCAAAAAATTATTGCCCGTCATTACATACGAGGATCTGCAGCCCGATATTGTGCGAATCGCTAACGGAGATAAGTCTCCTATTCTTTCATCTCATCAAGTCACCGAATTTCTCACCAGGTAAATAAAATTTAACCTTTCAAATTTTCATCTGTAGATCATGCGAATCAGATATTGTTATGTGGGTTAATTCAAAGTTTAATTTCTGCGTTCTGGTTCGGCACAACAGCTCTGGAACATCCGCTGGAGAACGCAAGCTGATGCCCACAATCGAAGAGGAATTAGACCGCAGAACTCTTCTTTACAGCCTTCTCATGCCTGTCATGAACCAGTCAGTATTTCGTCCCTCAATTCCTATATTAATGACGTATATGTTTGACTGTAATTAAAGGTGCAGGTTCTGATGTTGGGAAATTGTGTGTGGCAGGTACATAAAGGGGCTGGACAAGGGAAAAGCGATGTATTTCCTGTTCATCAAATCTGAAACCAAGACTCCTGGCGGATTAGTAGCTCGGCCAGTCTTAACCAGCTACTACAAGAGCCGGCATTTCAGAGAAAAGCCATTTGATCCCTACAACGTGTGCACCAGTCCCATGGAGGCCATCTTGTGCCCCGATTCCCATCAGAGCATGTACGCTCAACTCCTCTGCGGCCTTGCCCAACACAAACAAGTTCTCAGAGCAGGAGCCGTCTTCGCCTCGGGTTTGCTCAGAGCAATACATTTCCTGGAACAGCACTGGCGATCGCTTTGCCATGACATTCGAATCGGACGCCCGAGCAAGGAGGACGTGACTGATCCTTCATTGAGAAACGCAGTGAAGAATATATTGAGCCCCAATCCCGAGCTGGCAGATCTCATGGAGAGCGAGTGCTCAAAGGCGTCATGGGAGGGAATAATCAAGCGTCTGTGGCCCAATACAAAGTACCTGGAAGTGATCGTGACAGGCGCCATGGCTCAGTACATTCCCACCCTCGATTTCTACAGCGGGGGACTGCCTCAGTTGTGCACGATGTACGCCTCCTCGGAGTGCTACTTCGGCCTCAATCTCCACCCGCTCACCAAACCGTGGGAAGTGTCGTACACTATCATGCCCAATATGGGCTACTTCGAATTCCTTCCTCTTCGCCGCGTCAATCACATTGAAAAGATCGGTAATCAGCCACAGCTCGTTGAGCTCGCTGACGTCAAAATCGGGGAAGAATACGAACTTGTGGTAACCACTTACGCAGGTAAAAATATAAGGAAAAGTTACATTATAATGATCTTCTGAACATGTTTCTAAACACATCATGGCTCTTGATTGATTAAGTGGTACATTATCCGTACGTCTTAATCGACAACATACTCATTTTCCTCTTTGCGGTGCAGGGCTGTATCGATACAGAGTGGGTGACGTGCTCAGGGTTACCGGCTTCCACAACTCGGCACCGCAGTTTCACTTTGTGTGCCGGAAAAATGTGATGTTGAGCATTGACTCGGATAAAACTGATGAAGTGGAGCTCCAAAACGCGATGGACGTGGCAACGAAGCATCTGGAGAGTTACGGAGCTCGAGTGATTGAGTACACCAGCTACGCGGACGTATCAACCATTCCGGGGCATTATGTTCTATTCTGGGAGCTCAACAGTGCAACTCATGTGGAAGCGCCTGCAGAGGTTTTACAGCAGTGTTGTCTTACAGTGGAGGAGAATTTAAATTCGGTGTACAGGCAATGCAGAGCCGCCGACAAATCCATCGGCCCTCTAGAGATAAAAGTAGTGGAAAGTGGGACATTTGATGAATTGATGGATTATGCGCTAAGCCGAGGAGCGTCTATCAATCAATACAAGACACCCCGCTGCGTAAAGTTCGCTCCAATAGTGGAGCTGCTCAATTCCAGAGTCAGGGCGTCCTATTTCAGCCCCACATGTCCCAAATGGACTCCTACACGCACCGACTTGGAAACCTGAAAATCTTTCTATTTTTAGAATCTTGATCCTATTGTCTTGTCAAGATTTAGGGTTTCGCTTGTTGAATAAAACTTCGATTTCGATGTTTATCTAATAAATTTATGCAAATGTTAAATATCATTAAATAGAATGCATTAGTTTCAAGCAGTCTTTTAAAAGACGCCGATTGACTTTTTATACTTTGAGGAACAATTATTGTCTTTGGCCACATTCATTTGCTTTAAACGAAACAGAAGTTACGAAGAAGCGATCTCTAAAATTACATTGAGTCCACTTCTAAAAAGCATGGTAGAATTTCGTGTGTAATATATTTAAGTGGTAAATTTGACATGGTATCTCTATTGGTCATGGATTTGAAATTCTTGAGCAGATTTCAGTAAAGGTTATTTGACAGTTTAATCTATTTGGAGTCCTTATTTCTTAACAGTATATTTATATTGAAGATATCTTATTTTAATTCTCTATTTTAAATTATATTTATGTAATAGGTGTCTTGAATAGGATATCTCTATTTATTTTATTTTTATTTGTTAAGAAATTAAATCTTACGTTTTTATTTATTCTAGAAGAGATTTGTTTTTCTTTAATATTTAACTTAACACTAGATGGAGAAATATTATTTAATGATATGTTTAACAATCTAACATTAAAATAAAATTTAATATATTTAATAAATTTTATTAGAAGGTAAATTATATTGACATAATGTATTATGGAAAGTTATTACCTTCAAACTTAAATTTGTTTGTGGTTTGGCACAAAAGATTTGTAATGTAGTTCTTTCAAACATTGAGACAAAATTGGCTTATTGGTTAACCAAGCCGTTTTCTCTTTCTCTGAAATTTCAAATTTGTTCCGAAGTCCTTGCAACTACACATTTTTATTATTCTTCATGTTGGGCTCCATCCAAACCTTCATACAACAAGCTTGAGAATCAATTACATAATTTTCTATGGGCCTTGAATATAGAGAAACATGGTTTTCACATAATAGTGTGGGATTATTGTTGTTTTCCCAAGGCCTCTGGCGGCCTTGGGCTCACTTCTACCTAGAAATAGGGTCAATACATGTGCATCAAATGGGTTATTTGCTCCATTTCAGGAAATGAGGCTTGGAAAATTCTCCTTCACTATTGTGTTTCCTCTGTGTTTCCCTTACATTGACTTACTTGGAAATGGATTGGATTTCAAACACTTCTAATCATGCGAGAGCTAGTTGAAATTCAAGGATATTTTATTGCTAAAAGTATTTGGCGAGCCTGGGAGGCAGCTAAACCATGAGTTCAATAGGATGAAGTTGGATTTCAAAATGGATTATTTTTCAATCAACATAATTTGTGTTTGACTCCTTTAATCTAGGTGCACGACCTTCCTCTGGGCTCATGTCCCAGACATTCGTGCTCTTTGCTTTCACAAGCCAGGAATTCAAATCGCTCGAGATCTTTTCTCGAGGCATATAATGTCTTTGCATATTTGGGAGGATTTGCAAGTCCAATTTTGTTTTACATGCCAAGACCATTAAACTTTTGATCTATTTATCTTTTCTTTGTGAGTAAAATTGCTCCATAAGATTGGCATTTCTAGCATGAAGCCCTAGTGGAAAGACTAGCATTGTATCTGCACATGAAATTTTTTAGATATCAATCTTAGTAGGGATATCATTGACTTTCTTGTCTTTCTCTAATGGTCCAAGTTCTTAACCAGTGATGGCATTTAAAATCCTCACATTCATCTTGGAGAATCTAATTTGCCACTATTTGGTTTGCTATTACATAAACCAAAATTTCTCATTATTCGTGCTGCATTATTCTCCAAGGCTTTGTAATGGGCCCCTGCCTTCATCATTTAGGCATTCCTAACCTCCATTTCCCCTTTTATGGTCCGTCCAAGTACTTCATAATTTTTAGTTCTATAGAAGGGCTTGTTATATGAAGGTTTGGATGGAGCCAAAATAAGTATGAAGGTCTCGTGTAACCCAAAATAAGTATGACTTCTTTAGCCCATTTCATCTAGAATTTTTCTCTTGGCATATGGTTATTTTGGATTACATACCAAAATCCCATCTCCTTTTCTATAACTTTGGTATACTTTTAGGATGAAAATCTTATTTACTATATAATAGGATAGGAATATGATGAATTATTCACATGCCTTTATTGATACTAATGTTTCTATTTTTGAGCTAAAGCTCGCATATGTAACAATGTGATGTTATAGATACAAGTTCAAGATGACAAACTGTGGTTCTTGAGGTGGCCCACTTGTAAGAGATTTTGTAACACTAGTGAAATACATCTTGTATGGTTGTCAGAGTTCCACCAGATTGTTCTATTATCGATGGCTATTTTCCTTTCCATAGTCATCATCATGGTCATAGTTCTTCTGTCAAGCATTCAAGCACACCTTATTCCTAGCTTGTCCATCATCATTCATATGATCGCATGGATTTTTCTCACAGGGGCTTCGCTCCCCACTTTGTCATTGGACTATGTATGGGAGGCCCCCCTAGTAGAGGTGATCCTCCTATTCCTTCAAGCTAGCTTGGCTCGGGTGGAGATTCTAGTTGGCCTTCCTTGTCAAAGTGGTTTCCTAGGTTTTACCTAGAAATTTATCCATGCAGGGAGGAAAAGGAGAATGAAGAAGATAATGCAAAGGGTGAGCTATAATACCCACCCCTTTACTACCATCTATGTTTATGATTCCAATCCTTTTAGACCACTTTTTATGTATATTATTTCTTTAGTTGTATTTAATGATTTAGTACTATGATACTTTGATCATTTGATTTATATCATGTTAGCTAGATGATTATGGTTCTTTTCATATGATGATGTTATTTAGGTTATGGTTTACAGACCCCATACTTTCATGTGTATGGATGGCGTGTATGTTTTATATTTTTGTTTGATATACTTGATGTAGTTTAGGGGCGGGGTTGATATCCACATAGTTGGTTTATACCAACCATTGTCTATTATGGGTAAAGCATAAAGTTATGTCACACTTCAGGCTAACTTATTAGCATAGCTGAATTTGATTATTTCCAACTAGAAATTAATTTTTATCAAACATATGGTCTAGCTAGATTCATTTTAGCTAAGTTAGATAAGTGCTTCAACTTTTCCAATTAGAAATGTCTATTAAAAGCATGTTTTATACCAATTTGGGTCCAATTACCAAATAAAATTATTTCATAAAAGTGTTGTTTCAATAACTCCTACTCTTTTAAATGATATTTTTAGAAAATATATAAAAATATCATTTTGTAGAGATTAGAGTCATGATTATCGTCATATAAGTTTTATAGTATTTTGATTCTGATCTATTATATTATAATTTCAAAATACTACAAGTAGGTATTTTAACATTCAAGAAGACACTGCTTCAAAAAAAGAAAAAAATAGTAGATCATAGCAGAAAAATTTAAAACTTATATTTAACACTAAAGGAGAGAGTCATCTTCACGAATATGTAATTTTTTTTTCAATCGTGTATATTTGATAGGAGAAATTTGGTGGGAGATGAAAATTATCGATTTTGGATAAGTTTAACTTTGAGTAGGTATATCAAAGAAAATATACATTGGAAACCAAACTTCCTTCTTTTTTGCACTAGATATACATGTCATTTATAACATATTTTGAAGTTAGAGGAAAAAAATATTATTTGCATATACTTTTTTGGTAGGAACTAGACCCCATATTTTCAACATTTTCAGTAATTAAAAAATTGACTTAAAAAATTAAATAGTTGTATCAATTCTTGCTCATTTAAAACAAAAAAAATTATAGGCATAAACTTCATCCCATTTTACCCATTTCATTCGTTTACATCATCTGCAAATTCTAAATACAAATACCACTTTTATGTTGTTAAAGTTGAACAATTTGCATGATGTTGACCTATTCCGTTATAAAAGTGTGACACATATTTGTACTTTTACCCTCATATGTATACATGTTTGTACATGCTCATCTTTTATGCAAGAGTTCAGGTACCAGACATCGACTTCCCTAAATTGCTAGGATGAGCATGCCCTTTTGTAATATCTCAATGGTAAGAGAGAGGAGATAACATCCAAATCTAAATCCTAACCTAAGCCATTTATTGTCCTAAAATAGTCAACAAAATTATGATTGGTTAACCCTCTAAATTTATCAAGGTGATGTGAATTCATGAATTGTCCTTTTGTGCTTGATTACGGTATTTTGGGTTTAGCTGGTTTTACCTTCATATTTATATATCATGTGGTTTGACATGATTATGTGTTAAAAATATATTAAAGATTTAATTAAGACTAATTAAATTATTATGTGATTAAATATTTGTATATAGTAAAATATTAAACATAAGGTATATAGTTAATGAAAATTAATTAAATAATTATATTTAATAAAAGAGTTTTATTAAAAAGTCTAAATATATAAATAAAGGATTTTATTATTATTATTATTATTATTATTTAAGAAAGGTGGTATTACCACTTAATATAAAATATATTTTAATATTTTTACAAACCTAGTTCTAAGATAAGGGGCTCTCGGAGAAAAGAACCAGGAAAAAACAAACTCTGTTCATGACCCCATCACGAAAAAAAAAACCAAAATTGGTGGATCACTATGGGCTTAATTCACCACAGTGATACCACCTTACAACAAAATGTGACCATAGGAGCTATCACAAAAAATTACATAAATGATGACTCACTATGTACTATCTTAAAAATAATGGAGCCACCTTACAACATAGCGTATGCATAAGAATCATATTTAAGCTTGCACTACTATTTACATCTTATACAAATAATACAAAAATTTAACATTACACCTCCTTAACTGGTGGAGAGTTTTCAAAAAGCCTCATATTATATATACAGCGAGGCCAAAAGATAGATGTAGTAGACGTTTGAATATAAGAAACTATGGCAAAGACTGATACTGCATCGAACAAAACCTGAGTGAGAACCCAAAAAACTTGAACCATAATGTCATGAAGAGAAACTTAGCCAATGTCCACATGGGCCTATGAAGACTCCCCAGAACCCAGCCCAAGGTTCAAATTAGGGACAGAACAAGATTGCAGAGGAGGAGCCACCAGAGGAGAGGAATCCGCCTCCAACAAATCTAGCATTGCAAAAACCACTTGATGTATACTACTAATGTACTCTTTGGAGAGAAAACCCCCAAATTGTTGGAGCGCAATTTTAACAGGGTGGAAAGATTGCCATTTCAATGCTCTTTTAATACTTTCGTAAACCATAAAAATAAAATTCTCTCTCAATAGAGCATGATGGTGAAATAGCCCACCCAACAGAGCAGCACCACTCCACAGATCATATTTATGTAGAGCAACCCAAAGCTTATGGTTCTACAGAAAAATGGGCTTCACATAGCGAATTGCTATACTGTCTAAACAAGCTGGTGATTGCATGAGATCAGCTAAATTGGAGAAAAAGAAAGAGAGAATTTGAGAAGGGAATATAGTCCTTTTTCTAGAAGGAGAAAGAGCTTCATGACCAATAATACTCCTAATGCCATGTCGAATGTGTGGCCGTTCAGAATTAAACATAACCGCAAGCATTTCATCCCTAATGGGACCAAGAAAAGAGGATTTAATTAATTATTAAATCCTAAAATTTAATTTAAAGGTATAATTAATGAATTGATATTTAATTAGCAATTTACATAATATTAATATGCTAAATATATTATTTGTCAACTAAATATTAATATGCAATAAAAGTCGCACATTCGATAATAGTAAAATTAAAATATAAATTTAAGTTAAAAGATATTATTGGAAAAGTGCATGTAACTATTATTAAATTAAAATTAAATCATGTAAACAACTGGTGATGAAAATAAAGTTAGGAGTTGAGTTCTAATCCTTAATTGTGAGTTGCATGTTCGAGTTTTGGGAAGCTTACAATTGTCAAAGTTTTAGATCATTCTTTGTGACTTCTATCAATTTTTGGATTAAGGAAGGGTTTTTGAAAACCTTGTAGATATGTTCTTTGAAAACATTGTCTACTTTGTGGCTGCCATGTTGGATCTTTGAATTTGGAATGGTTCTATTGAGATTCTTCATTTTATGTGAATATTTGGATTTAACGAGCTATTGGGTTCTTTGATTGAGTGAAAGAATCTTATTTTATTGAATCTGTGAAAACCCCTATCTTAGTTTGAAAACAATAGGAAAGCTTGAAATTAAATCAACTAGGGTTTGTTTTTAAATTGATAAAAACCCTAGAAATTAAACCAAATCGGAATCATAGATCAATTGAATGTATTGTATAGTTTAGAATACAAATTAAATATTAGAAAAAAAAAGAATTAAATCATTGTATTGATTTACACACACACACACACACACACACACACACACAGATATATATATATATATATATATATATATATATATATATATATATATATATATATATATATATATATATATATATATATATATATATATATATATACATATATACATATATACATATATACATATATACATATACATATACATATACATATACATATACATATACATATACATATACATATACATATACATATACATACACACACACACACACACACACACACACACACACACACACACACACACCACACAGATATATATGTGTGTGTGTGTGTGTGTATACATATTAATATACATATACATATCTATATGTATATGTATGTATGTATGTATGTATGTATGTATATATATATATATATATATATATATATATATATATATATATATATATATATATATATATATATATATATATATATATATATATATATGTATGTATGTATGTATGTATGTATGTATGTATGTATGTATGTATGTATGTATATAC